>PVKN010037719.1:0-11189 GCA_004027915.1 Capromys pilorides
TATATCTTGATTTTTCGCCATTTCCCTCTCTTCCTTTAATCCCTCATTATTTTCAAAAGTTTTGTTTCCATTTTTTCCCCTTATCTCTTCTTCCTTTTCCCTTCCTCCTGCATTCTTCTTCCCATTTGAGCATTTACTTTCCAATTCTCAATATCTATTATACATTTTGGTTCTTATTTACACTTTAAGTTTCTCACACCAATGTGATATTTAAATATGTGAGGCCAATTTACATTAAGAATATGTCCTTCTAGAGTATGGCATATGGGGGCTGGGGAGACAGCTCTAAGATAGCAGGTGTAAGGACCTTAGTTTGATCCCGGTATTGCCAAAAAAAAAAAAAAAGACAGTATGGCATATGGCAAAGAGTTAGCTAGAAATATCTCAAGCTATCTCAGGGTTATCCTTCTTTATGGCACAATAGTACTCCATCATAGAAAACAAATCTTTACCTTTCATCAGCTGATTGGCTTTTGGGATTTTTCCAAGATATAGCTATTGCAAACTGTGTGTCTATAAACATGAGTATGTATACAGCTCTGTGGTTTGATGCTTTTAACTCTTTAGGGAAGATACCAAGAAGGGGAGTAGCTGGATCCAGTGGGACTTCCAATCCTAGTTTTTTTAGGAGTCTCGAGATTTGCACAGGGACTGCACCAGTCTACACTACCACCAACAGTGGAAAAGGGTTCCTTTTCCCCCACATCCCCACCAGCATTTGTTGTTGGTTTCTATAGTTTTAGTTTTGGTGGAGTTTTTTTGTTTGTTTTGAGACAGGGTCTCGCTTTGCAGTTCAGGCTGGCCTTGAACAACTCATTTTGTAGCCCAGGCTGGGCTCAGACTTGCAAGGATCCTCCTGCCTCAGCCTCCTAACTGCTATAATTACAGGTGTGCACCACTACACCTGGCTGGTTGATTTCCTGATGACAGCCATTCTTTCTGGAGTGAGATGGAATCTCAGCGTTGTTTTAATTTTCATCTCTCAAATAACCAGTGATATGAAACATCTTTTTCTATATTTATTTACCATTTCTACTTCTTCATTCGAGAAGTGTCTATTCATTTCAGATGTCCATTTTTAGATTGAGTCTTTAAATATGTAGGGGATGTCTGATTATTTTTGAGGCTGCAGAAGTTAATTATAAGCTTCCTGTCCCCAGGAATTCTGTTTAGGAGAAGGGAAATAACACACATAAAGTGATAGCATCTAAATAGCCAGGGACAGATTTGCCCTGAAGCTAATGAGGCTTAAGTTTCAGAGTCATCACTTACAGGGACCTTTTCCAAGGGCCCCAGCAATGTGACAGGGAGATTTTGTAATCTTTCTCCTAAAGAGAACATCAGAAATTCTTTCATTTCAGCCCCCACAGGACTTAAATTCACTTCACGATGCTCTTGGGGTGTGGATTTCAAATTTTAGTTCTGCAACCAGCCACACAGGAGGGATTCCTACGACACTTAGTTACAAAGATGAAAGGACCAGCCAAATAGCTGAATAGATTAAAGCGTCTGCAAGCAGGGGCAGGGGCCAGGGTTCATTTAGATCCCTGGGTCCTGCAGTGCTGGCCCCACCCCCAGGGGCTCGGTGAGACATCGAGGGCTCGCTGAGACAGCTACTGAGACTGGGCTTGGTGGTGTGCGCCTGTAATCCCAGCTGTTTGGAGGCTGTAAACAGGCAGATCACTAGGACTCTGGTTTGGTAGTGAGACCCTAGACACCCTGTCGGCCCTTCCCTAAAATACAAAAAAAAAAAAAAGATGAAAAGGCCCAAAAGATCTCCCTCCTCCAACTCCTCTCAATAAGCCATACTGGTGGTTTACTGGCTATGTAGAGACTTTCATAGTTTCCTTCTCCTGGCCAGGGCAGGAAACATGTCTTGACTGACATCAGTATTCCCAAACATCAGGTGAAGACTCATGTATGGATGAGAGTCAGGACAAAATTCTCAACAGATGGCTGTTACCTCTTAGGAGGAGAAAAGGTATTCACAGTCCACACTTTTTGGTCAGATGGAGCAGAGATTGCCTTCCTTCCTTTTAGAAGTGGGGTTAGAAGTAAGGCCTCCCTGTTTGGGGATTGGGTTAGGATGAAACGAGATAATTTACATAAAGACCTAAGCCAGGCCCAGACTCAGACAAAGGCTGATAAATGGAAGGCAGAAAATAAAATGGCTGATGCTGGCACAGACTAAACTAAACTAAAATAAAAAATAGCCCTTTCCCATTTCAGTCAGAACAACAACAACAAAAAAACAATAACAAAAAACTTGTTTCTAATTCTGACAGAGACTATAGCCCAGACCCTAAAGGACTCTTCTTGTTGTATGTGAGAAAACTAACATGAGAGATCAATGGCCTTGAAAGGCAAGAAAACTAGATCTCCACGAACCCTACAATAAAAGAGAAGACCAGTCCTACCATAGGAGTGTGGCTCCTCAAAAACCTCAACTATTAAAAAAAAAAAACTGCCTTGCTTAAGAGAAAAATAAAAAATTTCATCATCCCTAGTACAAGCCTAAAGACTTTCGTGATTCAGCCACCAGGAAACCCAGTGATGGGGATCCCCAGAACACCTTGAACCAAATCCTCATCCCTTTTCCAGCTTCTCTCATCCCCTGGGAGCCTGAGACAATGTTGACACAGAGATCAAATGGGGAACTCAGGCGTGCAATCTAAGATATGTGAAAGAACAGGCTGTGCTGTACTCCCCCCAAACTGGCCAGGGTCTTGTGTGTGAGAGAAAATTTGTCCATCTTTCTCCCTACTCCCTCGATTAAGAGAGAATGCCTGAGCACCCGAGCATGCTGAGACAGAGATGTCCCACAAAATGAGGTGTCCTACAAATTGACAATTTAAAAGATGATAAATGGGGCTGGGGATATAGCTCAGTGGCATAAGCACCTGCCTAGCAAGCATAAAGTTCTGAGTTCAATCCCCAGTTCTGAAAAAAAAAAAAGCTGGATAAATAGCCTCCAAAACATGTAATACAATGTGTCATGGCCTGCTACCTGAGCAGAAGATGTGTGTTGGGGCTACTGTGCCCCCATTTACATGCTAAACAACATAATGAGACTACAAGCACATGTAAAAAGCCAGGTATGTAGCTCAGTGGCATAAGCGCCTGCCTGGCAAGTGTAAGGTCCCAAGTTTGATCCCTGGTACCACAAAAAATAAAATAAAAACTGCCAAAGCCTTTAACTTATTAAACAAACAATAAACCAAAATGCAGTATATTATCAAAACTATTTAGCCTTAGATTACTTTTGTACTTCCAAAAAAAAGTTTATAAAAAGTTTAACCTGTACAATTGCTGCTTACAAAAAAGATAATGGAATAAGTTATAGAAATCACAAACCAGATAAAAATAATTACTCATGTCCCAGTCCAGACCTAAAAGGGTTAAAACCCTGGAGAATTGCTTAAAAGAAGTCTTTATGACCTTCAAGAGAATCAACACCCAAAGCACTGTTGTGCTTTTAATTTTAAAAACAGCTAATCTTATTCTGTTTAACCCCCAGAGTTATCTAGTCTTTTTCCAGTCTCACTGAGGCACTAGTCAAAAACAACAATCATACAAAAGCTATATATGAGTTGATGCTATAAAAATATAAACTTTTTTTCTGTGTTTTGGGAAAGGGTCTACAGACTGTTCAAGGTCTCACTACTAAATCGGACTCGTAGTGATTCATGTGTTTGCAGCCTCCCAAGAGCTGGTATAACAGGCATGCACCCTGAAGCCCAGTCTCAACTGCTGTTTGAGTGTGTCCCAGAGGTGGGACTGGCACAGCAGGACTGGGTAAACTTTTAAACCAGGATGATGCTAGAGGGTCTGAGCCTCAAAGGGAGTAACTCAGCCTTTGCATGTGAACCTGCTGAGTCAGCCCTGCCACAAATTACCACCACTTCCTGGAAAGAGCCTAGGGATCTTGTGTTTCCATGTGAAACACAAGCTACACAAAATCCAGCTACAAAACCACAAGTCACTGGTCAATGTAAGTTCTACTAGGATGAGCAGTACTCAAGGCAGTCAAGACCATTCCAATATGAAACAAAGCAGTGAAATGTCCCGGATCTTGGGGCAACCAAGCAGCAAATAAATTATCCTCTCACCTATTCCTCAGCCTATCAGAGCTCTCAAAGAATCATGCTTTAAGAGTTTCAGCTTCTTCACAGTGCTTTAGATATGATGCCTGCAGCTTGCTCCTGATCTCCTGGGTCAGGACTGTCAGAATTACCCAGCATTAGTAACTCTACACTTGTTCCCAGGAGTACATATGAGGTGGAACCATCCAAGGCAAAGCACCAGGGACTGCCTGCGCATTTCTCGACACCCAGAAGTCTCTTGGGAATAAAATTCTCCAAAAACAAAGTGGAAGGCCTCCAAGCTGGACATTGGGTAGGGCAGGACAGCTCCTGGCTCCAGTGGCAGGAGCTCCTGCTCTCTTCACTATCACAAGGAGCCCGTTCTACAGGGAGTCAGAACCCGATGCCACCGTTAGGCTCTAGGACCACCTTAGCCAGGAACAGGCACTGCTTACCTTCAGAAGTGACTCTGTCCTTCAGACAAAGGACTTCTACCTAGAACATATAAAGAATTTTTAAAAATTAAGACACTAAAATTCAAAGACCCATTCAAAAAATGGGCATCTGAAGAGAATGCGCACTTCACAGATGAAGAAATACAAATGGCAGATAAATACATGAAAATCGTTCAACATCACTTGTCATTCGAGAAATGCACTTTAAAACAACACTGAGATTCCATCTCACCCCAGAAAGAATGGCTGTTATCAAGAAATCCACCAATGCTGGAGGAGATATGGGGCAAAAGGAACCCTTCTCCACTGTTGGTGGGAGTGCAGACTAGCACAACTACTGTGGAAATCAGTGTGAAGATTCCTGAAAAAACGAGGAATAGAGGTCCCATTCAACCCAGGTATTTTCCTTCTGGATATTTAACCACAACTGTAAACATCATTCCACAGTGATATACATGCACCCATATTTACAGCAGCACATGTTGTCATAGCTAAATCTTGGGATAGATTTTTTTTTTTTTTCTGGCTGGCTTAGGCAGCCTTAAGGGTGGGTCGGGGGATTGAACCACTGTCCCCTGTGCTTGCTTGTGCAGGTTCTTTAACCACTGAGCTAACCCGAAAGCCCTCTATAGCTGCTCCCATTATTCTAAGACTATTGAGCAGAAGCCCTCACTTAAGTTTCTGACTCCCATTTCAGCCCACCAGCCCCGCTGAGGCCAGGAAGGAGAGCCTTTACTGTGCAATTTAAAGCTGGGAAGCTCGGGAGAGCCCCAGACCCTCCCACGTCAGCATCCTTGCGGGCCCTGAACGCAGAGGGCGGCGTGAGGCCTGTCGGGAAATGTAGTGCACAATGCGACTCCGCGCCTGCGTCCTGGGCATTTGCCGGTGAGCTTGGGAGAGCAGTGGGCGCCGAGGCGGTGAGTCCCGGAGCGGCCAGAGGGCGTGGCCGTCCCTGGGGCGCGGGCGCGGGCGCGGGTAGCGGGGTTCCCTTTGCTGGCCTGGGCCAGGCGAACCGGTGGATTCCAGATGTGCCATAGGCGGTTGGCGCCCAGCGCTGCGAGGGACCGTGGGCCCCTATCGGATTAGGGACCCCGCCGCCGCTCCTTGAGACCCGGCCAGGCCTTCCCAGTAGTCCTCCGGGGCTGGGAGTGCCCCTCTGGGCGGCAGACCTCGATGTGGAGGAGCACTCAGGGACCGTACCCGAAACACCAGCGTCCCTTTGTAAACCGGCTTTTAGACTTTTCAGGGATATGTCACTCTTGCCTTTAACCAAGTGCCCTCCTTTCCCACAGCGCTGTATTCGTAGGCCGTATGAGGGTGGGTTCACTATGGGTCGGTTTTGGAGAAATCAGTTAGTCTCACAGTGTATCGAACTTTTAACTGGGAAGGGTCGATGGATGGAAACCCAAAGGGTCACTTCCCTGGTAGACGTGGTGGAAGGTTTTGGGTCATTTAGGGGAGGGCTGACCAGCTGTGAGGCTGGATCCAATTAATGGGTGGGTCCACCGCCAAAAAAACCCACAGTTCCTGGATGCCTTCCAGCAACGGTTGGATGACTAGGCTCAGGAAAGTAGAAGCTTCCTAGAAGGAGCCTCGACCAGCAATAAACCTTAATTGAACCTTTTCCTTGTGCCAGACATGCATCCTTTGCTTTCCATGCAGTTGGATCCAAGCAGGATATTTTATGAAGGTGATTTTACAATTATGCATAACGTTACAGTTGGTTACTGGTTGTCAGGGTGGGTCACACAGCCAGCTAGTTATGCCTAAATCCATCTTCCATGAAGTTCAGGTTACCATCATGACAAAGGGTGATGTGGGAACAGAGATAGAGCTAGAGATTGATGTAGAGATAAACAGAGATAAAAAGAGATAGAGATTGAGCAAATGCAGAGAGAACTTTATAGTACATGGGCATGTACAGGTCCTGAGACCTGTGGAGTATCACTTCTGTAACCTCTTCTGAAATCTCAGTGACTGCAACCTAAACATCATGATGATAGCCATGCCCAATGGCACACACCTATAAGGCTGAGGCAGGAGGATCATTGTGAGTTTGAGACCAGCCTGGGCTACAAAGTGAGCTCAAAGCTAGTCTGAACTACATAGCAAGACCCTGTCTCAAAAAAAGACAAAAAAAAAAAAAAAAAAAACCGACCAGGTAGCTCAGAGCACTAACTGCCTGCTTAGGGTTCAATCCCTGGCGCCACGTGCTGCACCAGCCCTGCCCTGAGGAGCGCTGAACTGGCTACTGAGGCTGAACATGGTGGTACATATCTTTAATCTCAGCGCTGGGGAGGCTGAAAACAGGAGGATCACTATGAATCTGAGGTACATAGTGTGACCCTATACCAGATACATTTTTTAAAAAATCCTGATGGTTTTAGGCTTCCAGTTATGGGGGAGTATTGATTCTAATCTCATCACCATTTCCCTTTGGCAATTTCAGTGTGACCTTGGAGGAGCTATTCAGTAAGCATCAAACCCCTGTGTCTTATCATCTTCAGTGAGGGAAATCACACTAATACCTAGCTGCTGACACTGGAAGAGGTTTAACTGAATTGATGTATGTGGGATACTTAGAACAGTACCTGGTACATTGCATGAATTTGGTAAGAGTCCTTCATTATGAATTCAGAGGAGATTCCTCATGGCTTGGGTATTTTTCTCCTAGGAGAGCCAGTTGAAATGCGATGGCACGATGAGATTCTGAGAATTTTTTGCTGAACTATGCATGTCTTGAATGCAGAAGGAGAGATTGACAATATTTGTCAATTCTGTCTTTGCAAAACATGGCTGTCCCTAAATTCACCTTGACTGAATGATGTTAAGGTATACTGAGAGCTAGATATTCAAATTTATTCAAATGTAGTATTCACAGTCATCCCATACAGTATTTTCATATATTCAGAAACCCAAGATACTTGGGGTTAGATTGGGAGTGGGGTTAAATATTAGTAGGTCTATGGGGACTTATTGAGGGTAGGGTTCATAGCATTGAAACTTTGGAATGACAGAGCAGTGCTCTACAGTAGAAATCTGACAGCCATATTTATGGACCATGCGAAGGTTAACTACTGAGAAACTGCATTTTGAATTGAAGTATCATATGGCACTAAGTGGCTAGCATATTCCAGAACACCATTCTGGAGGGTTATGTGGAGGAACTTTGAAATTTTGTAAACTTTTGAAATGTATTAGAAATTAGATGTATGTGGATATTTTTCTAGGAAGTGAGCCTCGCTTTTACTAGACTATCAAAATGATCAGAATGATTATCTATTGCTCATTTTGTTTTTTTGTTAATGCAGAAGTTAAGAACAATGAATATGCCCTTTTGTAACCATTGCTGTGGTCATTTCTTGTGTCTTGTCTCCCTTCAGCTGCAGGTGGCTTCCCTCAGGACTATTACAGAGATAAACAAACTGGAATCTGAGACCTTAGGCACCAGATAAACCCTAAGCTTCTAGAAGGGGCTATGGCTGTGGCCCTAGGCTGTGCAATCCAGGCCTCCTTGAATCAGGGCTCTGTGCTGCAGGAGTATGACACTGACTGTGAGGTCTTTCGCCAACGCTTCAGACAGTTCCAGTACACTGAAGCAGCTGGGCCTCATGAAGCCTTCAACAAATTGTGGGAACTCTGCTGTCAGTGGCTGAAGCCAAAGATGCGTTCTAAGGAACAAATCCTGGAGCTGCTTGTGCTGGAGCAATTTCTCACTATTCTGCCCACAGAGATAGAGACCTGGGTGAGGGAACACTGCCCAGAGAACAGGGAAAGAGTTGTATCCCTGATAGAAGACTTACAGAGAGAACTTGACATACCAGAACAACAGGTGAGCAAAGGGTTTGGGTTCTTGGTTCTTAGACCAAAAGAGGAACCAAAGTAGCAGGGTCCAGACCAGAGATTTTATCTCTGTGTCATTACAGAGCCTCAAGATTTCTCCATAGTCCTTTTCATTTTAATCCTTTACTTTAATTAGTATATGTAACTGATTCTCCTTATCAAACCTTATCCTCTTCTTTGACATATGCAGTATAATATGTCTTTTCTTAGCTGTAAATGAAATTTGCAAACAAAATCAACAGTCCATGTCCATCAACCAGAATTATAAATAATTTTCCTTTGGGCCAGTGAGCCAAATCTGATCTTGGCCCTTTTGATGTGGACCTGGGAAAAGATAATGATTTTTACTATGTTAAACTGTGTCTCCATTTTTTTTTAAAAAAAGAAGGAAAATAAATGAAACAATACATATAGCCCCAAAAGCTGAAAAAAATATTTACTATTTGACTCTTTACAGAAATAGTTTGTCACACCTGAGCCAAGTTGAGTCTAGGACAGACATAAAGGGAAAGAAGCATAGTTCATTATAAGCTAATAGGCATTTCTGGGTAAGAACACCTACACTTGACTTCAGCAGAAGAATTCATAAAGTGGTCATATACCAATATCTCTACTTAGAATCACTGTGATGGGGCAGTGAGGATTGCAGACTATGGCTCGAGTACTATGAACAGTTTTGCTGTTTGTCATGTGAGTTCTCAATGTAACAAATAAGTTGTTTACCAACTGGAACAATGTATAGTGTAATCTTCCTGGGATTTCCACAGTAATAGATTCCTAGGAAACCCAAGTCATGCTAAAGTACACAAAAATGGTTTGTCTCTAATTAACAGGATGTGGTTCTTGGCAGGTGTATTTTACCTAAACATGCTTGAAGGTAAATTCCACAATTGGTAGGAACATGAAACAACTCTACAATGAGAGTGATTCTCTTATCTCTGGCCTTCTGCGGGGGGTGCAAGGGCTGTGCCACTGCCCCTTGTTTGGAGCTACCACCATGCAAAGCCTCTTCAGAAATGGCTGACTGAGCAGAGGGCAGTATCTAGAAGGATGGAACTTGTGCTTCCAGTTGGATATTAGAGACCCTGGGTGTGACATGGGGTGGATTTGGCAAGAGCTGGTGGGTTCCAGACAAGTCAACAGTCTTCCAGTCATTGCTAACTCCCTAGAGTAGCTTGGCCTAGTGGTTTCACTTCATTTTTCTGTTGTTTGTTACCTATACATGATTTTAGGCATCCCTCTCCAGTGATCTAGGCATGCCCTGCTCTGTGCAGGAGCCATGGATAGAACTTGAGTGCTTAAAATGTGATCAATGCTAATTCAGACCTTTTTTGGGTGGGAAATGCATGCCGCATGTAGAAGATTTAGTATTACAGGGAATAGTAGGTGCAATATCTCAGTAGTTATTGTATTAATGATATATTGAAATCCTAATGGGATATCTTGGATTCAGTATGACAGCTGCTTAGGTTAACCTGTCGTATTTCTTGTCATGTACCATTTCATGTGGCCACCGAAACATTTAAAATTATGCACATGGCTCTCTTTGTACTGCTGGTGACCACTGTGTTACTGCAGTGAGAGAAAGCTTAACCATACATCTAGTGGGTCTTGACAGAAAGTAATAGTCAGGCGTCTCCCCTAGGTTGACATGCATGACATACTCTTGGAAGAACTGGCGCCAGTAGGAACAGTCCCCATGCCACCAGACTTGAATCTGGAGTCAGCTGCTCTCCAGGTAATGGGCCCTGTCCAGGAGGCCCCAGTTACTGAGGCGTGGATCCCACAAGCAGGGCCACAGGAACTGAACTACGGTGCTCCTGAACCATGCCAGCCCTTTCTGGACCCTGGTAAGCATCTTCTTTTTGCTGTTTTGGTTCTGTGTGAGAGCTCAAAAGTGCTCAGGGCCTGGGATTGGGTTGGAAATGCAGGTTTTTCTAGGGGGAATAGACCATTCTCAGAAAGACAAAGAGGAGTAGGAGAAAGAAGAGAGGATGGGAATGAGGAGAAAAAAGAATAAACACAAGGAGAAGGAGGAAAGAACAATGAAAATTCTCCCTTAAAAATAGCATGGGACAGTGCACTTCAGAGAGAATAGCATTGGAAACTGCTGGAACCACTGCTCAGAGGATTTTCACCAAGAATGCTATGCAGGAAAACCGAGGATGTTTGGATAGTCTGGATGAGGCCTCATTTGTCCAACATGTTTTGACCCACAGGATCTGTGTTATTGCATGTTCCTAGAGATGCGGTAACTCGTATGATTTAAAAGCCTCATTCAAACTTAATACTTTAGTAACATGCTCTTTCGAGATCCTTTAAGAGGCATCAGTCTCTTCCATAATGTAGAAATACATGTATCATAAAACCCCTACTTAGAACAGTGTGTTGTGTGTTATATATAACGGCATCACCTGGTCTATATGGTCAACAAGCTCTCCAGGTAACTGCTTGCCCGCACAGAAGTTAGAGAAGTATGGTCTCAGACAGGACAAGGCAAGTTCTGGAAGGAAAAATTCTGGGTGGAGAAAGGCCACTGTACTGTGCAGCCCAGATTCCCCTCCAGTTCTCTTCCCTGTGGGGTTTTATCTTGTTACACATTCTCCCCGGCACAGCTCTCTCTTGTCTCCCTTAAGCCTTTGGCCCAGGTATGGCCAAGAGCCCTTTACCCTTTTTCCCTAGACACAGCTTCAGCATGTTGGCCCTTTGGCTTCAGAGTATTGAGAACAGAAGAAGATAACATAAGGGCATTAGGTAGAAAACAGTCCAAATTGCTGAAGCAAAAATGTCTGACATGACAATGACTAGC
>PVKN010037720.1:0-11196 GCA_004027915.1 Capromys pilorides
AAAAATTCATTCTTTTTTTTTTTTTTTAAATGTATTTAGTACAAGGTCTGCAAGGTCTCATTGCGTAGAACAGACTTGTAGTGATTCTCCTGTTTTCAGCCTCCCCAGTGCTGGGATTATAGGCATGCACCACCATGCCCAGTCTCAATCGCCCTCTCAGCACACCATATGGGTGGGATTGGCACAGCATGCTGGGGACTGAACCTGGCTGCTGCACTCTGCCTATCTGCCTAAGCAGATGCTTTAGTCTGCTGAGCTATCTGGCCAGCCCCCAAAATTCATTCTGACAGTGTAATTTTTTTTTAGTGTATTTGGTACAGGGTCTCACTATGCAGCTCAAACTCATAGTGATCCTCCTGTTTCAGCCTCCCCAGCACTGATATTTCAGGTATGAGATCCCATGCCAGGTCTCTGACAGTGTCTTCTAAGTGGTACATTTAGATCATTTGCATTTAAAGTGATTAATGATATACTTGGATTAATCACTACTATATTTGTAACTATTCTCCAGTTATTGCTTTCACTTTTGGTTCCTTTTTTCCTATTACTCTTTTTGTGCCCTTTCACATTTTCACTGAACATTTTACATGATTCCATTTTTCCCCATCCTTACATATCAATTGTACTTTTAAAAGCAGTTTCTTCAGAGGTTATGGTATATAGTTACATCTAATCCAAGTTCACTTTCAATGGGTAGTGGAGTACTTTCTAAAAATGAGGTATTTCTCTTTTCCTTTATAATATTATTGTCATTCACTTCACTTATCCATAAATTATAATTACTACATATATTGTTGGTAATGTTATTTTGAATAAGCTGTCTTCTGTTAAGTCAATTAAGATGAGAAAAATGTAACATTTTATTTTCATTTATGCCTCTCTAATAATTCCTCTTTCTTTCTTAACATACATCTGAGATTCAGACGTACATAGTTTTCTTTCTCCTTGAATAACTTTAATGTTTGTTGGAAGCAGCTACACTGGTGATAAATTCCCTGAAGTTTTGTTTGTCTGTGGATGTGTTTGTTTCTTCTTTTGGAAGGGCAATTGTGTTAAATAACTTTACGTTGTTGTCTTTTTTTTTTTTTTTTCTTTCAGTACTCATTTCACTCAATTTCTTCCTCATTTCTGAAGAGAAGTCCAATTTAAGTTTTATTCTAGCTCCTCTGAAGAAAAAGTTTCTCCTTGTCTGGGTTCTTTTAAGAATTTTTCTTTGTCTTTGACTTCCACAGTTTCAACATCATACAACCCTGAATCTATTATTTGGTTTTATCCTGTTAGGCACTCTTTGAAATCCCTGGTCTGTGGTCGAAGCCTGTTGTTAAATTTGGAAAATTGTTGGCCATTATTATCTCAAATATTATCATATTTTTTTTTTTTTTTTTTTTTTTTTTTTTTTTTTTTTTTTTTTTTTTTTTTTTTTTTTTTTTTTTTTTTTTTTTTTTTTTTGTCTTTTTGAGACAGGGTCTCACAATGCAGTTCAGGCTGGCCTTGAACACACTTTTGTAGCCCAGGCTGGTCTCAAACTCACACCGATCCTCCTGCCTCAGCCTCCCAAGTGCTGGGATTACAGGTGTACACCACCACACCTGGGTTATTATTATGATTTGAATCTAAAAAAATCCCTTGAAGGTAAGCTGATTGGCTTTTGGTAGGTCATTGGATCAGGAAGGCTTTTATTTCGTGTATGTATTAAGGCACTGATATCATAATTTGATGGTATCATGAGAGATGATGAGAACTTAAGAGATGGGCTCTAGCTGGAGGGGGTGAGTCATAGGGCATGACCTGGGAGACCTCATGCTTGTCCCTGACCCCTTCCCCTTTGGCTTTTTCCCTCTTCTCTGCCTTCCAGCTGACTCAAGGTGAGCCAGGTCCTCCGTTTTACCTTCTTCCATGTGGTTCTTTTTCACCACAGGCCTAAAAGCTGGGAGTGGCCAAACATCAACTGAATCCTCTGAACTCGTGAGCCAGAGTAAACTCCTTCTTCTCTGAGTCCTTTATATCAAAGTGTTTTGTCACAGCAATGAGAAGCTAACAGACATATTTTAGCCTTATTGTTTTCCTTTCTTCTCTGGGATTTTTGTTGTATGTACGTTACACTTTATAGAATTGCTCCACAGTTCTTGAATGTTCTTCTGCATCTTTTTCATTTAGTGCACTGCAATTTTAGAAGTTTTGATCTGCATTTGTCCAGCCTCACTGATCCTTTCCTTAATGCCATTTTCCTAAAGGCATTTTTCATTTCTGTTAGGTTTGTTTTCCATTTCTACTATCCTTCTGACTTTTCCTCAGAATCTTCACTTCTCTGCATACATTACTCAGCTATTTTTGTGTGTTACTTGCTTTTTTGACTAGAGCCCTTAGCATATTTTAAATTCCTGGTGTGATCATTTAAAAATTGTCATGTTGTAGTCTGGTTTTGATGACTGCATTGCTCTTCAGATTTTTTCCCCTCTCTAACATGCTTTGTGATTTTTTGCTGAAAGACTGATGTGATGTATTTGGTAAAAAGAACTAAGGAGGATACACATTTTGTATTTATGGTTATTTGGCTAGCAGTTAGGCTGTTTGCTATTTTCTGTAGCTGTCATGTCAAAGGCTAAAATTTTCTCTATCACTTTTGATTTTGTACTCTTTCCTGTTTAGGTGTTCCTAGAGATTCCATCCAATTGAATTTTAGGACTGTACTTTTAGCTAGAATCCCACTTTTATGTAGGATTCCTACCAATGCTGCAGTGAAATGTACAAGGGCTGGAAAGACCCTCCAGTGCTCTAATTAGAGTCTGGTCTCTCTGTGAGTTAGAACTGAATATTTCTTTTTTCTTTGGCTGACTAGATTCTGGTAAAACCACTGTCAACAGGCTTTAGTAACATAGTTTATCCAAAGGGCAGGCCTCACTCAGAAAATCAGAAGAGTCTGGGCATATTTCAAAATAGTCCACTATTCCTTTTCTTTTATCCTTCACAGAGGAGAGTTTTCTCTGGTATATATAGCAGGACCTTGAAGAGGTGAGACACTACTCAAGAGTGTGGGGTCCTCTCCAACACTGGGACCCTCTGAAATTTGAGGTCTCAAATAAGTTTAGACCAGCTCACAGCAGTGCACAATTATGATTCAAGTCTTTCCCACCGATATTGGCTCATCTAGATGTGATTCTCTGTACCCTCCTCTATTTTCAGAGTTTGTTTTGTGACCTTAGTTTTCTGGGATTTAAGTTGTTTATGTTCAGTTCTGTCTTTGTCTTATGAAGTTGGGAGTAGGACTTTTAAGATCACTATGCAAACAAGAAATCTAAAGCTTCTTTTATTTTTAAACTTAGAGATGCATTTTTTTCTAGAAAATCGAAACTTTTCTTTTCACTTCTTAGGGGAGTGTCTTGCACATGCCCTCGGGGTGCATACAGTATAACTTGCCAATTACAGTTTCAAACAGAAATGCAAACAATAGAAGGTGCCCAGCTCTCATTTCACATCAATTAAGTCAGGTTCTCTTCACCTTTCAGCACCTCCCTTGTTAGTTCTAATATCCAGCCAGATTGAGATCCTCTGTCCATGTAGATCTAAATTCTAGAATATTCTCTTCTTACTAACACTAGCATTTCAACAGTGTTAGTAAGAATTGTAGGGCTATGTACAATTCTACAGGAAACTGTCAGAACACAACAGTGAAAAAAACCTTTGACAGACTGTGTGTCAAACTGTAACACAAAATCCACTTATTTATCACAAAGCATGAACACTATAATTAAATTGAACACTAGTTTTAGCTTAGATGAAAACAACTCATACATTCACATCTTAAAAAAATTGGTGTATTTTAGGTATACATAATGATAATATTTATCATAAAGAATTTGTACCTATATATGATATATCATATTTATTTTTTCTCCATTTATTTCCCTCTTCCTCTATAAAAGCTTTGTTGCCATTTTTTTTCTTCCAATTTTTTTTTTTTTTTTTTTTTTTTTTTTTTTTTAAGGGAAGTGTCTACAGGGTGTTCAGGGGTCTCACTGCTAGATCAGACTCATAGGGATCTGCCTATTTAGAGCCTCCCAAGAGCTGGAATTACAGGCAAGCGCCACCACACCCAGTCTCAATTGCCATCTCAGGGTGCCCTGGGGGCGGGGCCAGCACAGCAGGTCCGGAGATCGAATCCCTGGCCCCTGCCCCTGCTTATGGGCACTTCAGTCCACTGAGCTATTTGGCTGGTCCTTCTTTCTGATTTTTCTTTTTGTTGTGCCTGCTTTCCTTCCCTCCTCCTCCTCTCTGCTCCTCTCTCAACTTTAATACTGCCGTCTCATTTCCTAATATATATTATATATTTTAATCCTTATTTACACACCAGAGAAACAATGTGGTATTTATAAATATGCATGTCCAATTAATTTCACTAAAAACTATGTCTTAAGGTGCATCCATTTACCTAGAAATGTCTCAGGCTTATTCTTCTTTATGGTAGAGTAATATTCCATTGCTTAACGAAACCACATCTTAAACCATTCAAGTGTTAATGAGCATTTGAGCTGTTTCAAAGATTAAGCTATTACAAATGATGCTGCTATAAAGGATGTGTGTGTGTGTGTGTGTGTGTGTGTGTGTGTGCATGCACGTGCATGCATATATCATTGTTGCATGATGCTTTAATTCTTTTGGGAAGATATCAAGAAGGAGAATAGCTGGATCACATGGAACATCTAGTTTTAGTTTTAATTCTTTGAGGAATCTCCACATTGATTTCCACGGTGGTTGCACCAGTCTGCATTCCCACTAGCAGTGGAGAAATGCTCCTTTATCCTCACAGCCATGTCAGCATTTCTTGATCATATTAATTCCTGTTGGAGTGAGTTGGAATCCTGGGGATGTTTTAATTTGTATCTCTCAAATGTCCAGTGATGCTGAACATTTTTTCATATATTTATTTTCCACTTCATCTGAGAAGTGTTTATTCATTTCAGATGCCAAGTATTGTATTGGGTCTTTAAATTGGGGGTGTGATTTTTTTTTTTTTTTGAGTTCTTTATATATTTTAGATACTAGTCTTTTGTCTGAAGAGTAGCTGATAAAACTATTTTCTCATCTGTAGATTGTCTCTTCCCTCTGTTGGAGGTTTCTCTTTCTGTCAAAAATCATTTAAAAAGATGAGATTCCAGTTGATTGTGATATTTCATGTGCAATTGAGTTTTTTTCATAAGGTCATTCCCAGAATCTCTGTATTCAAAAGTTCTGTCTATTCTATCTTCCAGCACAATTAGTGTTTCTGTTTTAGTATGCAGTTCTTTGATCTAGTTTCAGTTTAGTTTAGTGTGTGGTGAGAGATATGAGTTTAATTTTAATCTTCGGCATGTGGAAAGCCAGCTTTCCCAGTACCATCTATTGGGGATTTTTTTTTTTTTTTTTTTTTCGCGGGATCAGGGTTCAAACTCACAACCTTGCACTTGCCAGGCAGGCACTTGTGCCACAGAGCTATCTCCCTGGCCCCCTCCAGTACCATTTATTAAAGAAGCTATTACTACTGAAGTGAAAGTATTTGGCCCCTTTGTCAAAGAAAGTGGCTGACTATGAACTCGTTTCTGTACAGTCTAATCTGTCACACTGAGTTTTGGGTCATTTTTATTGTCAGTAGCTTACTTTTTTTTTTAAAAAAAAATATAGTAGTCTTTGTGGTATACAAAATCAGGAATTTCAATTCAGGAATTGTGATACCCCGTTTTGCTTTTATCACCCATAAATGTTTTACTATTCTAGGTCTCTTCAGGTTCAAAATGAAGTTTAGTATTGTTTTTTTCTAATTCTGTGAGGTATACTGTTGATATTTTCATTGGGATCACATTAAATCTGTATAATATTGTGAGTATGGTCATTTTCAATATCTTAGTTCTTCCTACACAAGAACAAAATATATCTTTCTATTTTCTGATTTCCTCTGTGATCCCCTTTTTCAGGGTGCTGTAGTTTTCAATGTATGGAGTTTTGTTTTCTTGGTTAGATTGATTCCTATTTACTTTTTTGTATGCCATTGTGAAAGGTGCAATTTCTCTAACTTCTTTCTCAGTGAATTTATTTGCATACATGAATGCTTTTGATTTTTGACTTTTTTTTTTTTTTTGCAGAACTGGGGATTGAACTCAGGTCCTTGTCTTTGTGCTTGCCAAGCAAGCACTTATTCTACTGAGCTATCTCCCCAGTCCCTTGATTTTTGACTTTGTAATCAGCTATGCTACTGATTTTAATTATTAAGTATAGAAGTCTTTTGGAGGAGTTATTTTGGCCTTCCATGGGAAGTATCATGTCATTCAGAAATGATAATTTAACTTCTTAGTTTCCTATCTTTATTACTCTTATGCATTCCTCTTGTCTGGCTAATGTTTCCAGAGGTAAGAATTAAGAATGGTGATAATGGACCTCTTTGCCTTATTCCTGATTTTATAGTGAAAGCTTTCAGCTTTTGTTCATTTAGTGTAATGTTAGCTGTTAGTCATGGTTGGCTTTTATAATATTGATATGATGATAATCTATCGCAATTTCCTATAGGCTTTTAAAAATTATAAATAAACATTTGAACTTTGCCAAATGTTTTTTCTGCATGTATTGAGATGATCAGGTGGTTTTTGTCTTTGACTTTATTAACATGCTGTATTACATTTATTGGTTTGTGTATGTTGAACCATCCCTACATCACTAGGATGAATCCTAGTTGGTCATCATCAAGAGGATTTTCTGCATTCTGTTTGTCAGTATTATAGTGAGGATTTTTGTGTCTACATTCATTAAGGAGTATACCTTGTAGTTCTGTTTTGATTGGATCTTTTTCTGTGTTTGGTATCAGGTTAATGCTTGCTTCCAGGAATGAATTTGGGCATATTACTTCCTGTTTTAGTTAAGGTTTACAAGGGAAAAGATTCAATTCAGGACGCATAAATTATAGGATTATTTTATAGTATTCACCCAAATGGTCACATGCAGAAAAGTTCAGGAAATCTTTCTACATACTGGAGACCCAAGGAATCCAGGTGAGAGTCTCAATCCCATGACAATTTCCTGCACAGGCCCAAATGAAGACCTAGAGCCATTGCTAATGTCCTTCACAAGTCTGACTGGAGGCCTGGAGCCCATGCCAATGTCTCATGCAGGTCTGTATTAAAGATATGCATTGGGAGGGCCTCAAGGTCAGCAGTGGAAGCTAGAATGTCTAATTCCAGTGGGATGAAGGATATGTGCCAGCAGGCTCAGGGGTCTGCATTGGATCCAGGAAGTAATGGTCAAAGTAAGGACCAAAGCACCCCTCCCCACCACCCGCCACACAAAGGAACTGGAGCCATCCTCAGTGACCATGAGAACCCAAGTTCCTCCCATGACGAGTACAGCTGAATTCATATCAGGAAAGCCATCACGACAAGCTTCACCAGGAGAATCAACAGTCTACCATGATCCCCTCTAGTTTTCCTTTTACGTTGTTGTCAACAAGTCTCAGGTGGGTCTTCCACTCCAGAAACACCCCGATTCAGTTCAGCTGGGTGTTACAAGTTGCCCATTAGATAATTCACACTTCCTTTTCAGTTTCCCTAAGGAGTTTGAGAAATAATAACATTAGATCTTCTCTAAATTTTTTGTACAATTCAGGAGTGAATCCATCAAGAGCAAGGCTCTTCTCTGTTGCTAAGGTTTTAATTACATGTTCACTTTCACTTACTGCCATTGGTTTGTTTAGAACTTTTATATCTTTTTGATAGTTCATATGTATCTAGGAATCTATCCCTTTCTTTTGCATCTCCCATATTATTAGAACATAGGTTCTCAAAGTAGGTATCGATGATCTGGATTTCTGCAGGATCCATTGTGATTTTATCCTTTTCATTCCTAATTGTGTGTATTTGAGTCTTTTCTTTCGTTTTTTCAATAAGGTTGGCTAAAGGTTTGTCAATTTTAATCTTTTCAAGAACCAACCTCTTTGATTCATTGATTCTTTGTATTATTTGCTTAGTACCACTGAATTTTTTTCTGCTCTGATCTGCATAATTTGCTCCCTCATATAAACTTTGGAGTTGACGTATTCTTCTTTTTGTATAAGCTTGAGGTTAAACATTAGGTTTATCTGAGCTCCCTCTTTTTCTGATATGGATGTTCATCACTATGGATTTCCCTGTTAGGATTTCCTTCATTACATCCCGTAGGTCTGTCTGTCTGTCTTTCTTTCTTTCTTTCTTTCTTTCTTTCTTTCTTTCTTTCTTTCTTTCTTTCTTCTCTCTCTCTTTCTTTGTTTTCCTTTCTTTCTCTTTCTCATCCTGTAAGTTCTGATGCATTGTATTGACATTGTTATTTAATTGTAGAAACACTAATTTCATCTTTAACTTTCCTCTGTGACTCACTCCTTCAGGGGAGGATTACTCTGTAGATATCTACTAAGTCCATTTGTTCAAAAGTTTTTTCAGTTACAATACTGCTCTGTTGATTTTTTGTCTAGTTGATCTGTTTATTTGTGACAATGGGATATTTAGTTCCCCCATTACAATTGCCTTGGGTGGGCCTTTCAGTATTTGTTTGATTTTTCATGTCTGTTAATATTTGTTTCATATAGTTGGATGCACTAGTATTTGTCGCATATATATTTATGAGTGTTATCTCTTCCTCTTGAATGGTTCCCTTTATAAGGACATATAACTGAATGTGTAGATAAAGGATGAACTCCTTTAATCTTTCTTAATCAGCCCTGACTTGAAATTCTCCTTCTTTTTTTTTTTTTTGCAAATAGCATAACTACCCCTGCTTTCCTACTTTTTCTTTTCTGTGTTCCTGTCTCTTGAAGTATTGTTTTCTACCCTTTGACTTTCAATCCATGGATTTCTTTTTGAGTTTAATGTGTTTCTTGTATGCAGCATATTGTCAAACCTTGCTTCTTTTGATTGATGAATCGAGACCATTTACAGTGATGGTTTTAACTGTGATTATTTTTTTTTTTTTAATTTTTATTTATTTATTTTTGTTTTGCTTGTTGTGTTTGTTTGTTTCTTTATTTATTTATTTTTGTGGCTGGCTCAGCCTGCCCTGGTGGTGGCGCTGGCGCAGCATGTGGTGCCGGGGATCGAACCGCAGTCCCTGCAGTTGCCTGAGCCCTCCTAAGCAGGCGCTTTAGACCACTGAACCATCTCGCCGGCCCCTTAACTGTGATTATTGATTTAACCTTGTCATGACATTTTTCTGCTGTTGGTTACCTTTTCCCCTGCTCTGTGTCATTACCTGCTTTGCTTGGTGGATTAATTCTGCTGGGGTTCATGGAGTTGTAGTCATCATTATGTCTTTCTAGAATATCCTTCAGAGCCTTCTGAAGAGCTGGTTTGTTGTTCATGAATACCCTCAGATGTTCTGTGTTGTGGAAGCATCTTATTTCTCCATCAATTTTGAGAGATAGTTTTTCATGGCACATCAATCTCTGCTGCAGGTACATTCTTCTAGGGCTCGAGATACTTCATCCCAAGCTCTCCTTTACTTAATAGTTTGTGTTGAGCTATGTGGAGTGAATCTAATAGGCTTTCTTTTATAAGTGATCTGTTTATTTTCTATAAGAGCTTTTAATATTCTGTTATTGTGTTGAATTTCTGGAATCTTGTCCATTATACGCCTTTGTATAGATTTATTTTTTTGGTCATGGCTAGTTGAAACTATATACATGTCTATGTTACATTTCTTGTTGTTGAGATAAAATACCTGGAACCCAAAGTTAAAGGAGGAAATGTTGATTTGATTTACAAGCTTATAGAGATTTCAATCCATAATTGTCTTGCTCCAGGGCATGGGGACTTGGCAGAGGGTTGTCACAGAGGAAGTCAGTTCATGGTACCAACAAGATAGCAAAGCAACAAGGGGGAGAGACAAGAGGAGAGTCTTTCTGTCTCCTACAATGTGTAGGCTAATGCACCGGGGTGGGTAAGGCATGATCACCCTTAATCCTAGCCAGAACTATGCCAAATCAATCAGTGTACTGGTTTACTAATCACATACCCTTCATTCAGCATCACACATTTAGGCTTTTAAAAAGTTTGCCAACCCTCAATGACGGCATGGAGCTTTGAGGGGAAACATTTAAGTACAAATCATAACAATATGCCTTATTTATCTGTATGCAAAATTCTTTATCCGTGCTTGGGAAGTTTTGTGCCACTAATTCTGTGAACAAGTTTTTTATGTTGTTTGTCCTATCTCCTGTTTTTTCATTGACTCACATCAATCTTGAATTATTCTTTGCATCATCCAGAAGCTGTTGGGTTGATTTTTTCATGGTCCCTTACTATTTTGAGGAAAATTTTCATGGTATTTACCTGGAATCTTGCCTTTTTTTAAATTTTTATTTTAAAGGGAATAAAACAACAATAAGATATTAAAATAATACACAGTTTACAAAAACAAAACAAAACAAAACCCAAACTGATAGGTATTCAATAATCGTTGTTATATTGCATATTGCGGTCTTCAGTGTAGTTGCTCATATAAGCATGTTAAATTGGTTAAAATAAAAACTTCAAGCATGAACTGATCCCTTAAAAATGACAGAAAAATAGTAGTACAATAATCTTAGCTCTCCTGTATATACATACATGATCTTTTCCCCTTCTTCTTTTTGTTTTCCTTTTTTCTCTTCCCTCATCCCAATTGTTCATTCCTTTAGGGTAGTTTCTTTCCTTTTTACTATATCTATTGTACTTCTCAGATTTTATTTAGGGTTTCAGGTTCTTATACTAGCAAGATAATACAATGTTTACACATGTGGGTCTGACTTATTTCACTCATGAGTATAGCCTCTAGTTGCATCCCTTTACCTATAAAAGCTTCCAGTTTATTTTTCTTTATAGCTGAGTAATACTTCATTATATAAAAATACCACATCTTTTTAAACCATTCCTCAATTGATAGACATTTGGGCTGTTTCCAAGATTTAGCTATGACAAATGGCACTGCTATCAACATAAGTGCATATATATCACTGTGGTATGATGTTTTTAATTCTTCTAGAAAAATACCCAGGATGACAATAGGTGGGTTGAGTGGGACTTCCACTCCTAGCTTTTTGAGAAATCTCCACACTGATTTCCACCAGTCTACACTCCCACCAACAGTGGAAAAGGGTTTCTCTTTCCCCATAACCTCCCCAGCATTTGTTATTGGTTGATTTCTTTATGATTGCCATTCTTTCTGGGG
>PVKN010037721.1:0-11191 GCA_004027915.1 Capromys pilorides
AGAAAGAAACAACTAACAGAGTGAAATGACAACCTACAGAATAGGAAAATATTTTTGCTAGCTTTTTCACAGAGGACTAATACCTAGAATATATAAAGAATTAAAAAAATAAACTCCCCAAATAAAAGACCCAGTCAGAAAGCTAAGGGAAATGAGTAGACACTTCACAGAAGTTCAAATGGCCAATAAATATATGAAGAAATGCTTAACATCACCGGCCATTAGAGGAATGGAAATTAAAACACTGAAGCCGGCATGGTAGTGCATGCCTGTAATCCCAGCAATGGGAGGCTGAGGTAGGAGGATCACCATTAGTTTAAGGCTAGCTTAGGTTATATAGTGAGTTCCAGGCCATCCTGAATGACACTACAAGAAATAAATAAACAAACAGTGAAAGTAAAAAAATTAAAATAACACTGAAATTTCATCTTACCCCAAACGAGTGGCCATTATCAATAAATGAATTAATAACAAATGCTAGTGAGACTTTGGGGAAGTCAGAACCTTTCTACATCATTGGTGGGAAGGATATATGTGTTTGGTTTTGTTTTGAGAGTTTTGAGATAGGATCTCACTATATAGTTCAGGCTAGTCTTAAACTCACTATGTAGGTCGGGCTGGCCTGGAAATCAGTGATCCTCCTGCCTCAGCCTTCAGAGTGCTGGGATTACAGGTGCGTACCACCATACTTTGCAATATGTGTCTTTAAAATAAAGCTTACCAATCTTTCTGTGTGTGTGTGTGTGTGTGTGTGTGTGTGTGTGTGTGAGAGAGAGAGAGAGAGAGAGAGATCTGTGCAGTGAACTAAATTCTTAACACTTTTTATTTTTGAGACAAGTTCTTGGTAAATTGCCTAGGCTAGGACAGAATTTGTAATCCTTCTGGTTTAGCCTCCCAGAGTGAGGGGATTCTGACATCTGGGGTATGGGTACACCATTCCATTCCACGCCACTGCTCTGCTGGAACAAAAATCATGCAGCTACCAGGACCCTACCTGGACCATAAACTTGTCAACAGTAATGAATTAAAGAGGCAGAGTTTAAAATAAAAGAAGGCAGTTTATTTGCAAAAGGGCAGGAAAAAGAGAAGTTAAATAGCTACTTGGGAAGAGTAGGGAGTATTGGAAAGTGAATACTCAAGGATCTTTGTCCTCAGCTCCTGTTTACTTTGGGTTAATAATTTTTCCCATCCTCCCTGTGGGCAGCCAGAAGTTGTTACCCTCTGAGGGGCTCTTTGGCTATCTTGGATTGCAATCTGAGTACCTCTATCTACCTACTTTCAGGCCATTTGATTCTTTCCTGCCCTTTTGTGATGAATAAATGAGGGGAGGAGCCCATAGAGGGGTAGTTTAGAGTTAGAAATTAAGCAAAGGGGGCATGTGTATCTCTGGTCCAGTGGCATAGTGATACTAAAGAGAATTTACATGTAACTATATATGAATAGATGTGCATGTGTCATATATATCTTTAGCTGGCTGCCCCTTGTCTCCTTTGTATTTTATTGGAGAGTTACCCCAGCATTTTGTGTTCCTGGCTATATTCCTGTCTTGCCTGTAGACTCTGCCTTATAAATTCTTATTAAATGTGTTACCTTGTACTTTTCTGGATTTGGCTTCTTTTTCTTTCTTTGCCTTTGTTTTTCTAATTGCTGGACTCTAACTGCCTAGGCAGCTGCTTTAGTAAGATTTCCTATTGAGTTCATTAATAAAGCTTAATGAGGTTCTACTTTATCCTTTTTCCTGCTTATTATAACTTCAGTCTCTGTAGGAATACAGCATGTGTCACTGTGCCCGGAACCTTTATTTTTTCACCAATGATTCATTTCCTATATATATGAATCATTTCCTAGAGAAGTCCAATTTTATTTATTTTTATCTTTATTCTCCTTAAATCCTGTGATAGAAAACTATCATCTAAGATATTTCACTGAAATTTTAGACACTTCTAATTGTCCAGAATATATTTAATTCATATACATAAATAAATTTTATATATTCTCATCTATGTTTACAACTTAAACATATAAAATGGTCAAAATCTGACATCTCTTTAAATTTGGTTTTGATGCTTAAACTTGACCTACATCTACTGGCATGTATTAAGCAAAAATTTTCATATATAAGTTGGGTACACTTATTGGTAATAAGTCTATTTGTAGTCATTTTTTTCTTAAAGAGAAAGAAGCAAAAATTGTTTTCTTTACAGTAAAAAGGAGTGAGCCAGACTTACGGTGTCTTCAAAAACATTAGGAAGTTTTGACTGGTTTGTACCCTGTTCTGGCAGTTTTTATCTTTCCTTGTCTCCTTTCTACCTATGTTTATCTCTTTTCTCCCACCTTCACTCCATGCTGAGGCACCTCACTGAATGATGAGAGGAAGGGAATTAGCTGGGTTTGGCCTTTTCCTGGTTGCTACAAAGCATAAGGAGATTTTCCCCTAGAAGCCTAGCTCTCTCCTGAGATGCCTCCTACATGTTTCCTGCATGCTGATTTCATCTTCCTGTTGAGTACTGATGCCACACTTTAAATCAATACCTCGTAGCTAATATACTGCACAACAGAATCTTGATTTAAATACAAGGAAGTCAATCTAACAAGACAATATTCAACCCAGAAAAGGAGAATTTTTCGTACTTGGATTAAGATTGAAATAACTTGCAGAAGTACGTTTATGATCAGATATATAAAATATTGGAACGGAGGTGGATCTGAGCTGGCTACAATTAGAGCTGGTTCCACCTGAGTGATGTGGCAGGCTCAGTACCTAGGATGCCCTTCGGATGCACCTGTACACATTATGCTGATGGACAAAGGGAATGCCAAGATCACTCCTTGCCACACTAGGCAGAAGATGCAGTATGTTCCAAACCATTTACAAATTCAGGGACATGTTGATCGGTGAATGACCTTGCAAAATTGTCTCATCAGAAATAGCTAAAGAAACTGGGGAAGCGTCTCAGTTATTTTTCTTGTTGCTGAGGCAAAATACCTGACACTTGAAGTCAGAGGAGGAAAGGTTTACTCAGATCAACCTGTAGAGATTTCGGTTAATAATTGACTGTCTCCGTGGCAGGGCAGCTTGGCAGAGTGGCCTCAGACAGGAGAAGCAGTTCATAGCAGGCAGCAAAAGCAGCAAGCTCCAAGTGACAAGCAGTGAAGATAGCAGCCCTCTTTCTGGGTCTTATATTTTATCCAGACTACACTAAGGGTGGACAGTCTTAAACCCAGCATCCCCCACTCTAGATCCAACCACCTCCAAATACCACCTAAACCCACATGAAGCGCTGGGGTCATCTAGATACAAACCATAACATGAAGTTTTACCTAAGTTTTAAGAAATGCCTTAGTGAAAACAACTGTGTAAGGATATACAAGATGACATATTAAAAACTGCACAGTGGGGCTGAAGATATAGTTCAGTGACCACCACCTGCCTGCTAAGCACAGGGTCGAGTTCGAATTCCAGTACCTTCCCCTCCCCCACACATATAAAAACCATGTAATGCTTATCACAAAGTGCTCAATTAATATTATTGTCAAACCTAAGTCCATTTAGTTGCCACTTCAGGGGCCTAATGAATCAAGAATAAATTATTGGTGCAAAGAAAAACCTTAAGTTTTCTTTCTTTTTTCTCTTTGGCCCCAAGCTGGGAATCAAAACTAGTGTCAGGAAAAGTTTCTTCTGCCGCTGAATTAAAGGTCCAACCTCAGGATTTACTTGTAGTATTATAGGCCACATATGCTCATATGCTGATGTTTGTTAGCTTACCACCGACTAAATCAACAAAGGCTATAAACCTGTGTAAGAAGGAGAAATGGCTCCTACAAGATGGAAAGGCCCATTTCTCTCACTTCATTATCTCCCAGTTTCCAGGTGGGCCAGGGTCTGTTAAAGTAGGGAGCAGAGGGAGGTGGAGCATACAAAGAGTGTACAGGTCTTTCTGCTTGCTTTATCACTTGCAGCCACCTTCAGCTCATCCTCCTTTCTCTAATGGAAAAGAAACCAGGGCCTGGCTTCCTGGGGCTGAACTATGCACACGCTGTCACTTCTCTTAGGCTGGGAAGTGGCAGGGGAAGCTGTTTATACCTTAGGTCCAGGAGGCCACTCTTCTCTAAATGAAAACGTTCCCTTTTGAAGTGCTGCTTAAAATTTTCATTTTGCCTCCACTCTGGACATCAAAGCTAGCCCCAGGCAAGCCCTCCTCATGTGGTAACTCATGCCTGTAATTTGAAGACTGCTACACATTGTAGTCTTAACCAGGCAAGCCCTCCTGAATTTCATCTCCAAATTCAACATTTTCTTGTAATTCCAGAGCAAAAAAAGAGAAGATGGCTTTCTAGTGTTGTGGAAAAGAAACTCAACTCAGTCTGAGTTTCAAGCTTCTTTTTTCCTTAGGCAGAGAAGGAAGAGAGGCGCGAGTGGGGAAAAGACTGGATGTTTCAAGGCTTCACTCCAGAGCTCACGGGCAGGGTGTTGTGAAAGTTAGTGGCTGGAACACATGGGAAGCCAGATTCATGCTGCCCTTGTGAATCTCAGAGATCTTTGGGTTTCCTGTTGCCGTCGCCAACAACTTGAGAAGGAGAAGAAATTGAGGAGGTTTCAGCACAGCAGTTTGCACCACCCATTCTGGAGAAACATTCTTGAAGTTCCCAACATATTCCCATGCATAAATCTGACCCAACCCGAGGTTAGAGTACCAAAGGAGTCAGCACAACATGGACGCTTTTCACCCTAGCTTGTGACCCCTTGGATATCTGCAGGCTCAAGTGAAGTGTCAGTGCTTTCACCAAGGGTGTCCTTAAAGTCCAAAAAGTAACCTAGGCAACGGGTGTCATCATAACCTGCCTGCCAAAAGTGCTTTATACAGCAAAGATGGTGAGAAAGTAATAATGTGCTGCACAGCTGTGTGATCTCTAATTGTAGTGACATTTAAAGTAATTTGAAAGCAAGTGAAGCTACAGGCTTTATAGAGGCTTTTTCTTGGCTATGATATTTATATAAATTAGTATGATTGCTATGTTATGCTATTATTGTGCCTACTCTGGTTTTAGATAATACTTAGGGAACATTTTTCTATGTGTTATGCACAATTCTATGTCCTGTACATATGAGGATGCTATGGCAAGCAAAAACCCCTAAAGGACCCCCAGGATTTAGAAGAAGATTTATTTTATGTTGATGGGCACTGATTGCAATCAATCCCAAAATATCAGGCCTTGAAACCACAATGAGCGAGGCTTTTATGGTATTTCAAAGGGGAAGTACAGTGGTAGAGTACTTGGCTGTCTTTGTTTCTTTTTCTTTTCTTTTTTTTTTTTTTTTTTTTTTTTTTTTTTTTTTTTTTTTTTTTTTTTTTTTTTTTTTTTTTTTTTTTTTGCCAGGACTGGGGTTCAAACTCACGACCTTGCACTTTCCAGGCAGGCTCTTGTGCCACGGAGCTATCTCCCCAGTCCCTGTCTTTGGTTCTTACAGTGTGCATCACAGTGACCAGCCATTCCTAAGAGACACAAGCAACTGAAACTGCAACAGCAGCTATTACTTGGGTAACTAAGAAGCTGAAGTTTACTGACTATGGAAGCATTGTGTGCTACAAGGATACTGACTTATGGACTCTTACAAATCCTGTAGCATATGTACTTCCTACTTTTGTCTCCAGTTTTGTAGGTGAGGAAGCTGAATCACAGAAAGTTTAAGTAGATTGTTTCACAGAAGGGAAAGGGAAAGCAGCACAACTGGCTATTTCAATCTTTCAAGGATAAAAGGCACTCATGACAATTTACTGCACTGCTTTTATATAGAAATCATGCAGTGTTTCTCTACTGATAAATTTAAATGTGTGGATTTTCTGCTTTTCATTGATTTAGACTTACTCCATCATATGCCCATTAAATGATTGGTCTGTCCACCATATCTTGAGTAGCTATGATTCATATCTGCTACGAGTCATATCATTGGGCAGAACACAGGAGAAAAATTATAAAGTTAGATCCCTATAACTTTTTAATATTTCATACTTTTTGTATCTGGCTTTCTTTTTATACTCATCAACTCCCTCAGTAGTTCTGCTTTTAATTCACTAGAGGGAAGGATAAAAGAAGAAAAAAAGGCCATACACTATTCATATCTTACACAGAGATTCATTTTATTGCTGTACTAAACTTATGGTATAAATGGCATCTACTGGTAGTCACTACTGCTGTAGAATGTGTTAAATGTCCACGCAGGATACCTTGTAGTTTTAGCAGTATTTACTACTGTTGTGATTGTATGTATAGTATAAGACAGAAATCTGAGATAGAGGCAAAAGGTCATTTTTGCTCAATTCTTTACTGAGTGATAGTGAAAAATGTGTTATTTTCAGTTCATAATTTTCAATAAATAATAATCTTCTTTTTCAAAAAAAGGAAAAAAGGCACTTTTATTATTTTAGGATTATTTTATACCACTACATAGGCCAGAATCAGGACCAATGTGTATAAACAGTTTAAGGCATATTTTTAGTTTAACTGAAGGATAAACGCATTAATTAATGCATCAAAGAGTGATAATTATTGCCTGTAATCTAGTGCTCTGAGAGGTTAAGGCAGGAAGACCACAAGTTTGAACCCAGCCTGCGAAATTTAGTAATTTAGTAAGACTCAGTCTTAAAATAAAAACTAAAAATAGGTTTGAGGTTGTAGCTAGGTATAAAGTCCCTTGGTTTAGTCCCCAGTACTGCCCAAGTAAAATACAAAACAAAAGGTAGTTCAACATTTGTAGTCTTAACAACTTTTCATTAAACCTTAGACTCACATTATAGATATATTCATACATACATGCCCAAATATGTGTTATGTCATAAGCTAGAATAATAGTTGATTATTTAACCAATTATGAACTGATTGTTAAAAGCAATCATTAGGTTAATAGTCAAATAGCCTTTAATTCTTAAAGCTCATTTTTATTAACTAAAATCCTAAGAATGAGAACACAAGAAAATTAGTTTAGAAAATTAAACCTTAGGATTTCTTTTTATTTTTTATTTTTCTTTTTATTTTTTGTAGGACTGGGGATTGAACTCAGTCCTTTGCACTTGCCACACAAGCGCTTGTTCTACTGAGCTGTTTCACCAGCCCTCTTTTTTAATCTTCTTGAGATAGTCTCTTATGCAGTTCAGGCTGGCCCCGAGCTTACTTTATAGCCCAGGCTGGTCTTGAACTCACAAGGATCCTCCTGCCTCAGCCTCCCAAGCGCTGGGATTATAGGTGTGTACCACCACATCCCACAGAACCTTAGCTTTTATATCTAGTTTTTAAGAATTTAACCAAGAACATCTCAATACATTAGAGAACCACATTATTTTAAAGACAATGATAAATCTTTTAACCATAGCCAGATATGTTGCCAATTTTAAAGACCTTTTTATTGTTACCAAGTGATTAAAATTAGCCAACTGTTAAGCTATGTGATCCACAACACAAGATAATGTCTCCAGTATTTATCTGTAAGTCAATTTAAGTAAAACTTTTGTAGGATATTGTATATTTAAAAGTTAACACACAGAGACATTCATATTAACCTAAAACATGTGTAATCCTTATATTATGAAAATTTAAATCTTTTATTCCTATGTAAGTCTCAAGCCTGTGAGTCCTCATCTAATAATGTTTTAAATAACTGTGGCTACCCTGAAAACCTATACAAATGATTTTTCATGGGCATCTCAAAAAGAACAGTCACAAAAAAATAAGCAAAAGAAAAGAAAAACCAAAAAGAAATTGTTGAGCCCCAATTTTTTTCCTACATAGTGCAGCTGCAGGTGTTTTAACTAGTTGTTAACACAGATCGACCCCACAGAGGGACCAACACGCAGAAGACAATTGCACATAAATCAGAGTGCACTTCTAGTTCTTTGGGCAAATCAAATAACAACAACCCTTCAGCAGTTTTCAGTTTTTATCCATAAATAAACTAGTTAGAATTTTTCTTACACATCATTAATAAAGAGATCTATATTAATAAGAGCCCTTTACACCTGTGAAAGTAATCACTGGTGTAAGAAAAGTCCTAGGCTGACATTCATCTTATGATTGACACATGTAACTCTTCCCTCTAAATAAACTATTTTCAGGGGAGTCCTCAGGCCACACTGGGTGTCGAAAGAAACTAAGTGACACTTTTGGAGCTAAGTCTATACTCCAAAAGGTGGATGAAGAAGCCTTACCAAGGCCCCAACCTGTCCTGCCACAGATGTCCACATAACACAATTTCTTTCTGTTTTTAAAAGAAGTGAGCAGAAAGAAGATGTTCTTTTCCATCCGTCTTGCTCTGTCTACTCTCAGGCCTCCCTTAGTTTTAGCCTTGTCCACTGCAGTGCTCTGAGGACCAGAATTGTGGCTATCCCATAATACCCAGATCTGTTTGACACTGTTATTAAACTCATAAGTGTTCCTAGAAATGTTTTTTGTTCTATTAATTAATTCATCTGTGCTATAAAAAACAAGTCAGCCTGCCCAGTGGAGCAGCATCCCTGGGGGAAGCAGAAGTGAAAGGAATTAATTTCCATTTTTCCCTGAGGCCTGAAAAGCTGATAAATTTGGAATGAACCTTTTACATTTATCCTTTGACAGTTTGAGGATTAAATCTAGCCTGGTTTTTCAGAATATAGCCCATAAGTAAGTGATGCTCAGCTTCACTGTGGAAGAATCACAGCAAAGCAGAAACTCTGCATTGCACAAACCTGGTCCTGGGATCCAGCAGCCACAGGAACTGCTTTGGAACATAAGGACAACATCCTAACCATGTCAAGGGTACAAAGACAGTTATGACCAAAAACTTTCTCAGGGTTGGTCTTCAGTCTTTAGCGAAGCATATTTGTCTCCAAAGACAAATGCTATGATTAATTCTAACAGCATTTCCCGGCAGAAATCCTATAATCAAAGAACCTAAATGATTACTTTAACTTTCTGAAAGAACAAGAGAGACAGAAAAAACAAAAACAAAGGAGAACAAGAGAGAGAGAGAAAAAAAATCAAAGGACAGATTAGAGATGTTCCTTTAAGCTTTGTGGTTTTGGGCTTGTATATGTACGTGCTTTCTAATTTTGTTTTAAGATTGAATCAAGAGGCTCTAAAACATAAGAGCAGGAAGAGAACACACAGTTGCCTATAGAAAACCAAATCCTTGAGGTTACAAACCAAACTGTCAGAAAAAGTGGGCTAGTGACAGAGAAAATACTGGAAAATCCCTTTTTTTTTTTTTTTTTTTAATCCTTGGAGGACTTATCACCTCCAAGGATAGGTAAAAGCCTGAAATAGCCCAGAAAAAAGTCCGGTGCTTAAGCCCTAAGCCAAAGAAGTCTTGGAAATTTTTGTGTTATCCACTCAAACATCTGGGCAATGTCTCTCACATGCAGGACAAGGCTAGGTTTTACTCAAAAACAACTCTGAAGATTTCTGTATCTGGATATCTGAAATACACTTAGGAAACTCCCGGATTAAAACCTACATACTCACTGCTCACTGCCAAGCAACCACAAATTATGAATTAGTGAAAGTATATATGTCAGTTCCTCTCCTCCCTTACACACACATGATGAGAACCAGAGCTAGGAGGGGAAAGAACAAGGAGGTTGATGCCTTTTATTTTGGGGGGAGTGGAAGAGTGAGAAAGTGAGAGGAAAAGTAAACTCTGAGTTCCTTCTTAGTTTCAGGTTCATAGACTAGCAACTATCATGAATAGTATCAGTTATCATCTGGTCTTCCAATTAAAATTCCTTGGCTTGGGACATGATCCCAGCCATCCAAAAAGGGGAACCAGGGCATCAGACAGACTGAGTATATGCCCTTCAGATTAGGGAGAGATTAAAAGAGAAGTTTAGAAAGAATTCCTCATACTAAAATGTATTTCGATTCTCCCACATGTGTATGCTTTGAAGGCCTCTTCCTCTAGTGTTGCATAGAGGTCATTTTCCTTCAGTGGGTCTCAGGATTCAGTTTCCTATGTTAGTTGCACATATAGCTGTGATCAAGACATTGAATGGGTTCATCATTCTTATTCTTGCTAATCTGGATAAGGAAAAGTCCAAATCTCATTTGCCCCTGAGATGGAGGTGTGTATTCCTCATCTAACAGATTTTCTGTTGAAGGTTACCAGGCATCCTGGAGTGTGCCTCCTCACACTTCTTTTTATTTCCACTCAGAGGAAGCAAATGCCTCTTATCTTTGATCTCCTCATAAATGAACACTTACTTCCTAGGGATTCAAGAGCTTCTATTGAAAAGGAAAAAAGATTATGAGGACTGCAAAGAGAAACATATACCCGTTACTGGCAGTGACAAAAACCATCTCTAACAGAGACAAACTGCCAAAACTTGTCCCTTAGTGTTAGACATACCCAGAAATTCAACAACTAGTGTAGGTTGTATATACAAAACAGAAATGCAAGGCCTTGATTGCAAAAATAAAAACATGTTCTATCAAATAAACCCAAATATGAAGACATTCCCATACTCTTCATTTAAATATATCATCATTTTAACAACAACAACAACAACAACAAAAGACAAGGCACGCTATTGACAAAAGATGGAAAAATTTTATTGCAATCCAGAATTCAGCTAAAATATTTAGGGATGCCATGAAAGAAAACCAAAGTCTTACCTCCTTTCAAAGATTTCACTGGGCCCTCCAAAATGATATAGCACAAATATAACTCTTAACCTGTTAGATGTCAGATGCACTGAGCTTGTATCCCCCAAAATCAAAACATGAATTCTAAGGAACAGTGGAGATTAAGCATAGGAATGTTTTATTGAGAGATAGCTGCTCAAAGACAGGAGAAGTGCTGAAAGTGATGTCATCAAAGGCTTTTTAATTTTTTAAAATTAATTTTAATGAGAAAGAAACAGCAATGAGAAAATTTCAAAATAGGTTAGTAGGACAGATACAATAATTAATACAGTGAATATTGTTGTCTTCATAGTAGTTATTCAGAGGACAAGATGCACATGTGATATCTTGTCTGAACACTGTTAGTACAAATATTCTTATTGAGCCATGAGAAAGTAGCTGTATATCCTATTTTATATATGGAGATACATATACATGTATATATATTTTTTCACAAAATGGTCCTTCATTTATATCCTCCTTTTTTGTTTTGTTTTGTCAGAGGTGGGTATTCCATTACCATTCAAATATTGTAGGCAAAATA
>PVKN010037722.1:0-11189 GCA_004027915.1 Capromys pilorides
TGGGTGTAGATATATCACTGTGGCATGATGTTTTTGATTCTTCTGTGAAGATACCAGAAGGGGAATAGCTGGATACAATGGAACTCTAATGCTAGTTTTTCAAAGGAATCTCCACACTGATTTCCACAGTGGTTGCACCAGCCTATACTCCTACAAACAGTGGAGAAGGGTTCTTTGTTCCCCACATCCCTGACTTTTTTAAAAAAAACTTTTTGATGATAACCATTCTTTCTGGGGTAAGATGGAATCTTGGTGTTGTTTTAATTTGCATTACTTGAATAGCCAATAATACTGAACATTTTTTCCAAATACTTATTTGCCATTTGCATTTCTTCATGTGGGAAGTGCATATTCATCTCAAATGCTCATTTTGGGATTGGTGCTTTGAATTTTGGGGGCCTGATATTTTTCAATTCTTTATATGTTCTAGATATATGCCCTTTGTCTGAGAGAAAACTGGTTTATTAAACATATTTCTCTTTTCTTTCTTTCTTTTTTTTTAATGTATTTGGTACAGCTTCAACTCAGTGATCTTCCTGTTTTCAGCCTTTCCAGTGGTGGAATTATAGGCATGCACCACCACACCCAGACTGGGTCACTGGCTAAGTTCACCCTTGCAGCAGAGCTGGCCCAGCATGTGTTTGCTAAAGTAGCCACTTAGTCTGCTGAGCTATCTCACCGGCCCTTCAATGCATTTTTGACTTGTGGTATTTTAAACTTACAATTTATTGAGACTAACAACATGAAAGGTCAAGAGCCAGCCATATCTCAGTGGATTAAAGCACCTGCTTAGGTAGATGCAGGGGCCAAGGGTTTGATCCCAGCCTGCCTTGCCAGCACTGTCCCCAAGGCACAATGAGACAGCAATTGACACTGAGCGTGGCGGCACACACCTGCAGTTGTAGCGCTTGGAAGGCTGAAAAACAGGAGGATCACTACAAGTAACATCTGTGTAGTGAGACCCTGAAGACCCTATACTAAATACATAAAAAAAAAAAAATGGAATGTCAAGGAGTAGTGGTGACTGTGATCTGCTATCTCTCTGCATGGCACAGGTAACTATCTGACACGGGCCTGACATGATGATGCAGCTGCATGTCCCTGAAGAAGAAAGTACCCTTCTTCAATGGAAAGGCAAAACCTCTTTGAGTGTATTCTCTACTCCTCCCTGGTTCAGGACGTAAAATCTGCAAGGTGCAAGAGGCATCAGTGACTGCGGTAACAATGTGAAGAGTACAGTCTACCTGGGGTCTTTAGGAGAGGGTAAGTATGGAGACAAGTAGGCCCTGAGTGGTCTCACTGAGAAGTGGAGATGTGTGCTTGTCCCAGACTTCTGACAGGAGACAACCCAACTACGGAAGTGGTGTTTTTAGTTGACACTGATCCCAACTACACACTAGATATTACAATTATAAAAATAACTGTAACACAAAGCCAATTTTTGTTTTCTTTTTGTGGTAGTAGAGATTGAACTCAGGTTCTCTTGACTGACCTACACCCTCATCCCTGTCTTAGTTTTTAGTTTTGAGATAGGGTCTTGATAACTCCTTCAGGCTGGGCTCAAACTTAGAATTCTATGCTTTAGTTTTCCCGACTGCTAGGATCATAGGAATGAGCAACCATACGCAGCAGAAGAGTAAACTTTAAGTTTCCCTAAAACATACTTGCAAAACTAGAGGTTCCATTTGACCCAGTTCTTCCCTTTCTTGGAATCTCCCCCCAAAATTTATCACACCAATACAAGCTATGCACACACGTTTGTAGAAGCACTGCTTATAAATGTAATAGCCGAATCTTGGAAACAACCCAAATGTTCACTGTTATGGTCTCTATCTAGTTGTTCCCCCAAAGCTTCATGCAGTCATGAGGTGGCTTCTGGAGTCGTGATTGACTCTTGAGCCAATGCTGAGATTATGAGTGTGAGGGCCCTGGGGCAGATGCTCTGCATTATAATGTAAGGAGAGGAGAGAGGCTAGCTAGCTGCCTGAGCTGTTACCACTCCCTTTGCTCTCTTGCTGCCACCAGGAAAGGTTGTTCTCTGCCATGTGCTATTCTGCCTTGGAGTCAGCTGATTATGGACTGAAACCTCCACTGACTATGACTAAATAAACATTTTCTTTCTTAATTTTGAGTGTCAGAAATTTGTCCCAGCAATGATAGAAGAGTAACCAAGATACTCACCAACTGAAGAATGAATAAGATATGGTTTTTTATATAATGAAGTCTCCTCAGCCACAAAGAAGAATAAATCTGAGGCATTTATAGGTAAGTGGATGGACCTTGAGACCATCCTCTTAAGTGACATAAATTGAACATGCACGTGTAAATATCACATTGCTTCTCTGGTGTGAGAAACAAGGTATTAAAAAAACCCCAGCATGTATACTACATATTATGACATAGGAAAAGAGAATTGCTCAACTGGTAAGGGGAACTAGGGAGGGGAAAGGAAAGAAAGGGAAAGAAAAAAAGATAGAAATGAAAACACAGTTTTTGTAAATGAGGAGGGGAATAGGGATTGAAGGGAAGATAAAGGAATGGAGAACCAAAGAGGAATTGAGATAAACCATCAACAGGTCCTAAGGCCCTATGATGAAAGTGATCATTATGAGTATTTAAAACATACCATTTAATTAAAAAAAACCTAATTAATAAAGCTAATTCATAAAAAAGTATATGATAAGACTTCCGGCACTCGCCTATATCTCAGCTAAGGGGAGGCTATTTGTGCCGTGCTACTTCTAACTTCCTGAGGCGGAGGGGCTGACTTCTAACTGCTCTCACATTCCCGTAGTGTGCCCACTTGCAAGCGCATGAGTCAGAGTCCAATTTCCTACTTGGATTAGCTTTCGAACTTCCTTTAAGATCAAATGGATAATTTATAAAAGGTACTGTGAATGGAAAGTCTACCAATATTTACAGTCTTCAACTCCTTTTCTGTGACCACTGGGTCATTCCAGTCATTATTTTTATTAGTCTAATGTATGAAAAATAGCAGATGTCCCTGCCTTATAGAATTGGTGTAACATCCTAGCTCAGAATCACAGACTAAGGCAGATCTGATTTAACAGTTGTGTTTTTCCTAAATTAGGCTTTCCTCTCCCATTAAATGCTGATGAAAATGAAATAGCTCTTTGTGCAAGCAGTGACTCACTCCTTTAATCAATAAACCTACACATCTTTCATGGAGGCCATTCTGGGACTTTATAGCAGCATAGGACTATATCACTATGTCCAGGCTCACATGAACTCATTGTGCGAGAATTCTTGAAAAAACCATATACATACACATACTCAAATTGATGTCTTTGAAATGTAACCTATATTGTAAACCATTCCTACTTACTTATTGACCAAATACTGTACAAGTCATTTTTAAGATTTACAAGGTTTTTATTTACATACACATATAAGTGCATCAAGCGATAATAGACAAGTACATGTCCTAGATGTGTGTATAACAACACACTATCAGTCTTCCTGTAGGATTACAATAGGGCTGTACACACAGAATGATAGTTAACACTTAGAGATAAATCTTTTTTGTAGACTAGAGATATTTTCTTTGGTACCTTCATCATAACTCAAAAGTAGCACCATAAGGTGGTTAAACCATTAGCCAAGATGAAACCTTCAGGGCCGTGCACACCACTGTTTTCAAATCTGTTCTTTCATGTGACGTGCCAGTTGGAATTACTTCTACAACATGGTCAGGACCAAGGGGATAGATTTCTAATGCCTTGAATTTATATCAACATATTTGTGAAAATCGTCTAGAGACAGCACATAATCCTCTTTGGGTTGGAAGGATTGCTAATTCTTCTTGCTGTAAAGTTTTACAGGGCATGTGTTTCATAGGAAGGTGCAGATAAAGAAGTATGCCTGATGTGGCCACACGGCATGCAAAGGAAGCCCATGGCAAGGTACATGGAAGCCGTTCCTTTCCAGTATTGTATGGATTTTTCTTAATTGGTATTATAAATTGAACTCAGGGCCTTATGCTTGCCAGGCAGGTGCTATGCCACTGAGCTGCCCACATGCACAGCCCCAAGTACACAGCTTTTAACTGGCTTCTCTCCCTGATCACTAGGTGAGGGAGTACCTGATTATTTTCCCTCCTAATCACAAGCAGCTTCCTCCTAGCTGGGGAGGGAGGCAAGTAATTTACAGCTGTTCTCTGTAGGCAAAACGGTGATGATTATCAGTGATTGTACCTGAGTACCCAGAATGCATCAGCAGGTGCTGTTAGCACTAGATGAGTGACAATAGCTGCTGTTTGCAGGAGTTAAGTGGATACTTTCCTATTCCCACTCGCCTGATACGACCTTCTTATTTTCCTTCATTTCTTATTTCTTTCTTCCTTTTCTGCAGTTTGTCTTCTTACAGGAAAAGCAAAGGAATAGTGTTCATTCACCATCACTCTTGAATGCCTCCACTGTGGTTTTGCTTAATAGTGTTACTCTCATCTTAATCTTGGGGTTCTCACTGAGCTGGCTCCATGGATGATTTTCTGTGTGAGCCTGCAATCATCACGATACCTGCATTTTTCTTCACAAGGCTGTGAATTTGGAAAGTGAGAAAATATCTAAGTGATGCTTATTTTTCAGCTACCATTTTCTTTATATCTAAAAACTTCTTTCATCTTTCCATGGCAAAAAATTCCACTGCTTCCACTAACTACTGACAAATAATCACATTCTTTGGTGAATATATATATATATATATATATATATATATAATTTTTATTTATTTTTCAATATAGAGCATGATTTGGGGGGCAATTCTCAGGTTTTTATTTTTTAGGGGAATGCTATTCCCTTCCTTTTGTTGCTATAGTACTTTATAAAAGAGCCCAACAAGAATGATGGGTTTTATTGGCCAGCAAGCAGTAGGATATAGAATCCCTGCAAAGACAGCTGCAAAATGGAGCTGGGGACTGCCGAGGTGGGGAGCATTGTAATTAAAGGTAATTAACACAAGTTCTTCCACTTTGCATTTGGTTTAAAGAGAAACACTTTCTGATTAATACTCCAAAACCCTCCAATCCTGAAAACATTCTGGCTAGATCTGCTGCCAAACCTTGTATCTTACATTACCTCAGCACTGCTGATGGGGCCCACCTCACAAAGTCAGCTTTGCCTTGCATAACGCTGGAGCTATAGACTGAGTTTAGCCAGTGCCTGGGTTTTCCATAACTTGCTAATATTTGGCCAGCTCGGTTTTTTGCATATGCATGAAGTCCTTGATGTCCATAAGGAGAATGACAACTTAAAAAATCAGTAGCTTTTGGGTACTTATGGAAAGGTTGAAAACAGGCCAGCTGCTTCCTCTATTGGAGGTGATGCATGGTTAATTTCTTTATTTTAGCATACTGTACACAGATGTGGCTGGGTTGTTAATTTTGCTTTGCTACTAAGAGTTACAAGGTATCAGCTATCGGCTGATTTATTTGAAATCCTCTCTGGAACACATCAGAATTTTAATTGTTTCCTGAATTTCTGCAGCAGCTGAATTGATGTCACTGGAAAATGCCTTGGGTCCCTGCTGACTGCAACTAACTCCCAGTGACTGATTTCCAATTGATACAGATGAGGCCTGAGAGGCAGCCCGCATAGATATACCCACGTGAGCCCAGCAGCCCAGTAGTGGCTAACAGAGATGATGGGGAGACTAAACATTTCTTTCCAACAACTCATCAAGTACGCTGCTCTCCTCAACAGATGTAACTGGCAGGGCCCAACATAGATGCTGGCAGAAACAGATGGTGCCGCGGGGCAGCTCTCTGTTTCCTACTCCCCGGGTTGGACTCTGCAAGCTGGGGAAAAGGGCTTGTGTGTGTGCAGGCAGGTGGGACAGGGCTGTGTTTTCCAGCAGCAGGTAAAATCCATTTGTCACACCAGCTCCAACTGGGTTTTCAGCACAGAAGTTAATATCTGAAACCAATGAGGCATTCTGTCCCCCCATCGCAGGCAAGCAGGGGAAGCCTCTCACTTGCTGCGTCCTCTGAGAGAAGGAGGGACAGAAGGAAGGAAGGAAGGGCTGGGATGAAGACAGATGGAAACAGAGCCTGGGCTTGCAATGGCTTAAAGGGCTTTGCTTTTTGTATTTCATTTCAAATCAAGATGGCAGGACAGGGCAAGGGAAGCATGTTTTCTCTTAAATGACTTCAGGCAGCGAAGTGTCCCCAGGCTACCACTACCACCACCACTACTAACCTCCCCCACCAAAAAAAAAAAAAAAAAAAAAAATGCTTCTGTAGGAAAACAGATGTGTTCTTTTTTTCTGTTCTTAACAGAGTCTCAGCAACCTCATAAAAGCAGCCTCTACGTATTCACTCAGTCTGAAATATGAATACGCACAACAGCAATAAATTTCCATTGCCTCCAACTCTGAGCATTGCCCAGGTATGTGGCACAGAGAGGATTTTTATGAGCAGGCCTGCAGCTGCCAGGATCCTGCCTTCATAAAGAAGAGATTCTAGTCTATTCTGTCTATTTATTTTGTGTAGAGAAATCAGGGGCAATAAACCATGAAGAAATTCACTCTACCTTATTCCATTTCACACTTTTGTCAACCACGCTTTATCGAGTATCTGAATGAATTTTTAATATCATGCCACAAAATGCTTTGGTCTTCTATCATATGCTGGGACTCTATCAATCTGATAACACTTGGGAGTTCTGAGAGATACTCAGCACCGAAGAAAACAGCTTTAAAGTTTAGTCATTCTGATGGAATGTAAAAGCTTATATCAGTGACAGGTTGACAGAAAAAGCTGTTTTCCTTTCCATTTCACAGACTTCCACGTATGAACGCCATGAAACATGTCAGGACTTTCTTCGAGTCTATGAAGACAGAGATGGCATCTGCTCCCAGTGGGAAGCCCTTCTAACCAGTAATACTATAAAATTTCATGATTCTGAATTCTGACTGACATTCAAAAGGGCAGGGAGGAGGTGTTTACTATATTTTATAGGACAACATCAATTGCTTGTCTTAGCACATAAATATAGTTTTATGGTATACAATGCCACCTCAAGTATCTTTCCTTTCTCCCTTTCTCTCTTGAAAAAAAAAAAAAGGTCACAATCCATTTGTGTTAATCGAACAAGTCTCTAATTTCCTGGTATAGATAGAAGGGTGCTTATATTTGCATTTTCTCTTAACTATGCTTTTCCTGACTCCTTTAGAAAGCTGTTGGCATAAAGGGCAAGGTATTCCACTGATGCCAACTTCAAGCTATAGACTTTATGTTGTAGCAGAAACTACTGCCCCAGCTTCTAATGATGCTGCTGCTTTCTAATAACTTCTGTTGGATTTGAGTTGAGGTGACATTTAGAAAAAAATGTCCATAAAACCTGTGAGACTAGTTTGAGTTGTGGTGGTTTCTTTTCCCTATGTATCTTCTCAGGTAAAGATGATGAACTAGATTGTGTTGGCAATAAACAACAATGACAAGTAGGCATACGCAGTTATTAGTGAGCAAGCCAAATGCCAATAGGATCCCCTTCTTCCTTTGGACATGGTCAAAGTCCTAGAATGACATGCTTTTAGATTAAAAATAAGTGGGTGGATATGGCTGGGCTTGTACACAGACCAGTGCCTTAGCACTTCCTTAGTATGTTTAGGGCTTTGATGCCTAGCACAAGAATTGTACCACACACACACACACACACACACACACACACACCCCAGATAGCACAGCCGAGTAATTACAAATGTTCATATAAACCCCGCTCTCTATACCTGAACACAATTAAAAAATCTTAAAAACCTGGAAGTAGGTCTTGATTTGAAAACATAACACAATATTCCTCTCAACTGGCTACTTATCTCTGAAAATATGCCCTAAATAGAGAAGGTGGCATAGACAAAGTAACCTTCAGAACAAAGAAAATAGAAATGAATATTTCCTAAGAAAACATGAATATATTTTTCTGCTAGAAGCCAAAATGATATGGACAGTAAAAGCCAGATAAAAGAGAAGTCATGAAATTTAGCAAACTAAAATACAAACCAACAGCCTCTATTGATGGTGTTTTATGAAGAAGAAAGAAAAGATACAAAAGAAAGGACAATCTCTGAGGGATCTTTTCAGTCATCCATTTTCACCAGGGGCGAGACTGCTACTGGGGTAAAAATTATTTCCTGTAAGTGAAAAAAATCATAGCTTACAATGGTCGTGCCCTTTAATGTTCAAGTATAGTTACAAAATATCATTTCTTAGTATTTACTTTCTTAGAAAAAGGGAGGGTATGAGTTGTTTTTTTTTTTAATCTAAAATGGTTCCTTGGTGGATGGGCATAATGAAAAAAACCCGGATAAAACACTGTTTTAAGTACATTAAAAATTCAGTTCATGTGGCCACAAACCACACTTGAAAAGAACATTTTGTGAAATGGTCATTGCTAAAGAAGAGAGGAATATGTTATTTGCAAGCTTATACTGTGGGCTTGCACTGTGCTAGGCTATGATGGAGACATACGAAGATATGTTTGTAATTTATTTATTCTTCCTCAAAGTTTATTGAGCTAGGTTTCATTATCCACAGCAGTCTACCTATGAGAACACTAGGAGTGGGACAGCAGGACTGTGCTGTCTGAGGGCTGCATAGCCAATAAGTGGAAAAACCAGGACTTAAACTTCGGTCTCTATTTTTCCACGACCCCAGGGGAGTCCACTCTCTATAATACACTTTATCCACTCAGAGATGAGGGAGGGATCACAGATAATGGATGCGGCATTTGAGTCTCAGTGTTTTAAAATAAGAACAGAGGCTGAGTTATGGGAGCCATAGACATTAAGAAAAGACAAGTCATGCAGAAGACATTAAAAAAAATGACTACTGCTATTCATGCCACCGAGCTCTTCAGACTTGTTCCTGCTTCTTGTTTTTGAACCTGGGTGTGAGTGTTTTCAAGCCTTCCTTCAACTCAGTTCTTTTAAGAATCTGGCCAGAAATCTGACATCTTTGATCTCTTTCCAAAACCTCTCTCAAAATACAAAAGTTGAACTGAAAGAACCACAGTATCTACACATGTTCAAGAGGACCCAAAGTGTGCAGCACATAAACAAAGCTGTAATGAATTTTGTATCAAAACATTCTGCAAAGCCTTCTTTATTCTTTTGTGTCTGTGCTGGGTTTCTCCGTGAAAGAAGACCTCACAGGAAGGAGAGAGATGCCTCTATCTCAGCAGCTCTTCAGTAATTTCTTTTTGTTAAGAGAGTGGGAGAATGGATGGGAGCCTTGGGATTCAAGCAAGGGCATATCTTTGGATATTTTTACATTTGGGAATGCTCCCTGGAGGCAGATTCTGGGCCGCAGAGGGCAGCCAGGGGCCAGGCAGACATCTGAGGAGCTGGCAAGAGAAAGGTCTGCTGTTGTCCAGTTTACATCAGCGTGAAGAGCCAGGGGATGTAATCTGAATTAGCCAGCTACACTGAGAGCCACAGTGGGCCCAAAGGTATAGGACAAGTAGGACCCCTGACACAATTCCAAGCACCAGTGTCACTTGTTGATTGTGTCCTTGCCTTGGGGAGGGATGACAAGCAATGGCAGAGGGCTGTTCCCAGTGGTTTTGAAATGCTCACATCCCATGTTTATTTGTTCTGTGATTGCATGCCCCGCCAAGGCAATGTTCCACCATGCTGTAGCCTCTGAGCAGGTGGCTCATTAAAGTGTGCTTGTGAAGGGTTATAGGGAACCTTTCTCTTGGTTCTCAGGCCCATTTCAAAAGTCCTATTCATCTTGTGTCTTGAAGAACTAAGAATAGTACTATCTCAATTATACCGAGCTCCCTTCAGCCACAGCATTATTTTTATGGAGAAAAGTATTTAAAATCCAAACTGTAGCTATCATGGGGGAGGGGAGCATTCTTTAGGTGCATTCAGGGGATTGTTTGATTTTTCTGATGACAAGGGATAAACTCAGTAATGACTGTAAGAGGCAGACTATCAATATGCCAGCAAGCACTATCATGATGCCTTCACATTGAACCTCCAAAATGACTCAAATGACTTTCATCCTCCATTTACAACAGGAAACTGAAACTCAAAAAGTTCAAAAGAATTGCCCCATGTCACGCAGTTCAGGCGACGACAAGATAGAGTACCGCACAGGCCCATTTCTGAGTGGTTCTGAAAAGGCTGCACTACTTGTACCCAAGCCTTTCAGGACGCCCTGCACAGCAGTACAGAATTCGGTCTCCCTCACCATAGCTAGGAGCTCCAAAACCTTGGACAAGTTTCTTCATTACTTGATGCCTCAGTTCCCTTACTTGGCAAATGAGAGAATGTCCGAGGCTATTCTGAGAGCAAATGTAAAATTGTTACACACATCAGCACTTCTTCCAGTTGACTGTGCAGCTGCACGAGCTTCCCAGAGCACCTTCGGAGACAGCTGACCCCAGCTCACCCGAGCGGCCACGGCCACTGCAGAGCCTTGCCAGCGTCGGGAGTGGCCCGTGTTCGTCCTGGCCCTGTCAAGACTCCGCGCTCCGCGGCATCATACACAGCATCTCTGTGTCATTCTTTACTTCCCAGGTTGACACAAACGTCCTTCTTGATTGTTGTTCACTCAATATGTTTTCCATCAGTTAAGAGGTGCCAATTGCTGGGCACCCTGGAGGTGTGCACAAAATGCAACATTCTATTTTCACAGTGTGACAGGATAAAATACAGGCAGAATGTCTCGAACTTTGAGGGGAACGAGGATCCCAAAGCACTGTAATGATTTTTAATACCTCATATTTGGCTGTGCTGGGCCAAAAATGTGGACAGAAGGGTTAGGAGTTGGTCAGAAACCTGGGGGAAATCCTGTGAGAAATAAAAACCTGTCAGTCTATCGGGTACATTCAGCTCAAATGCACTGGATTTTGGAAAGGAAAAATTTAAAAGCACATGTCCCTGAACAACACTAATCCCTTTACAGGAATGTGCCACGGACAATGGCGGGACAAAAACCAGACATGTGGCAGGATGGCCAGGGCAGCGAGCTCTGCCTCCTCTCCAGCATGCAGGTCTTCTCAGTGGTTTGCATCCCGCCTTGGTCACGGGGTCCAGGAGCCTACGCCCAACCTTGCCAGCTGCCCTTCTTTGCCCCTTCGTCTGCATGTGGCTACCACATGGGTGCTTCCTTCTGGGCCTTTGCCTCTCCCGCTCCAAAGTCTCCTCCATGACATGCTTTCAAA
>PVKN010037723.1:0-11206 GCA_004027915.1 Capromys pilorides
GGAGCCTCCTGAAGGCCCAGCCCCCTGAGCTGCCACAGCGCCGGCCATTGTCGCCACCCTGGAAGTCTCAGAGGGGTGCGCCACTGCTTCATGCTCGCCAGGAAGTGCACTGGGGCACCCTGGGGCTGGGTCCACAGCTATTTTTAGCAAAGATGGCTGGTATGCAAAAGGAACTTCCCTTTCTGTGCAGCACAGAGCCACGAAAGGCTGCGCAGTCCGCGCGTCTCTTGTTCCAGGAGCACCCATCTGAGCCGTTTCTGACTGGTAAATTGCCAGGGTCATCAGAGCTGGGCTGGATTACTCAGCTCCAAGCATTAGAGCGCTCCAGGAAGCTGAGGGCGCCGTGGACCTGGGATGGCCTTCGATGCCAGCTGCCTCTTTCTGGCGGTGCTGCTTTCAGCTGGCTGTGAAGCTACCACCTCCACAGATCAGATGTGCATGGAGGTGAGTCCGAACTGTTTGTCTTTATCCAGATTCAACTTTCTGAAAAAGTTCAGTCCACAGTCCCGTCTGATCCTTGTCTTTCCAATATCCACTGTTGAAAGGGCATCAGGGTATGGAGAAGTTTGTCATCACTGTGAGAAGAAAGTGGAAGAGCTCAGCCGAGGGATATTCAGATCACATCTTATTCAAACCATTGCCCCAGAGCAACCCCAGTTGAGACCTGCCCTGTCCACAGGGCCTTGTACCAAAGAGCAGACCCCAAACCTCCCTCCGAACCCAGGGGCTCTGTCTGTCACCACCTGAGCACAAGCCATTCTCTCACATAGTCCTTTGACTTCCTGCTTCTCAGATGACAATTAGTAAAGACAGGCCAGGCCTGGCTTCCAAACACAGACCACTTTGAGGCTGGCTTGCTCTTCCCCTTGAACAGCTGTGCACCTTTGCGACTGACCTGCAGGAATACAACCAGAGCTGAGGCAAATCACAACTGTTTGGGGCTATTGTGATATTTGCCAGCCTGCAGGAAGTCCTGGGAGTGAAAGCAGGAGAAAAAGGGAGAAGGGCATCTCTCACCGCTGTCTAAAGTACTCCAGCCCTCCTCCCGCTGTGTCTCTGACTTTGGTGTCCATCCAGTACCACATGGCCTGCCAGACAAGGGCTGCAGATCGGAAGAGCCATTGGTCTTAGTCATCTAGTGAGTCTTTTTCCTAGGTTAGAACTGAAAGAAGGATCAGAAACTAGAACAGCAAGGTGCAGAATGACCTGAACAGTAGCTGGGCAGAAATCAGAATGATCTAGAACAGGACAAAGACATGCAGGACATGGACACAATCAGAGCCAAGACTGGAGTAAGGTGTTGAATGAAATCCGAATAGTCTCACACCAAAATTCATGAATGTCTAGGGGAAATTAAGGCTGGGATGATATGCTAGCTTTCTCAGGCCCCCTCAACAAAGTGCCAGCATGCAAGGTTTAAACAACAGAAATTTATTCTCTTACAGTTCTGAAATCTGAGCTCTATTGGTAGGTTTGTTTTTTTTTCTGGGGTCTTTCTTGCGGATAGCCATACTCTCCTTGTGTCTTTGCCTGACATTCTCTCAGTCAGTGACTATAACCAGCAAGAACACCAGTCGTGTAGGACTAGGCCCGTGGTCTTTGACTGAAGAGATCCAGCTCTTTGTCGCTAGCCCCCCAAGGCATCTAAGCTTCTGACTTCTGTATCATCATTGATTTTTCCCGGTTTCAACTTGATCCACATGGGATCACACAGGGTGTGCTTTTTGGTGACTGGCTTCCTATTCAACATAAAGTTTGTGAGATTTATTGATGATCTATGCAGCAGGCATTCATTTATTCTCCTCACTGAAAAACGCTCTTGCATTTGCCAATCGCCATTTATCAATTTGACTCTAAATGGATATTTACACTTTTGCAGTTTTGTGTTATCATAAATAATGCTTCTTTGGACATTTTTATCCACATACTTTAGTAAACAAGTGGACAAAACTTCATTTGATATGTCCCTAAGCAGCAATATATTTGATCACAGACTATCCATATGTGTAACTGTGAATGAGTTTTCCAAAGTGTTGGTACCAATTTATACTCATCAGAAATATATATGAGATCTGATTGTTCCAGAGCCTCTTCAACATTTGTTATTATTTCTTTTTAAATGTCAGCCAGTCAACCTTGTTCTTTCTTTCTTTCTTTCTTTCTTTCTTTCTTTCTTTCTTTCTTTCTTTCTTTGTGTACTGAGGATCAAACTCAGGACCTTGCGCTTGCCAGGTGTGCATTTATACCACTGAGCTATCTCCCTGGCCCAGGGTCAGCCTTTCTGATTAGTAAGTAGTAGAATTTTTATTTTCCTAATGAATAATAAGTCAAGTGCATATGAATACTTTTGTCTGTCCTTCGCATGTCCTACCGGCCACATTCCCAGCCCTACAGTGCCATTTTTATGCCTGCAAAGTTCCTGTTCCAGTCTCTTGCTCACTTTCTTTTTCAGTTGTCTTAATTTGTAGTTCTTTATTTATTACCCTAGTGCACGTATTTTCTCCCACTCTGTGACTTACATTTTCATTCTCCCAAAGGCATTTCTTTTTGCTGAACAATTCTTAATTTTATAACAGTACAATGCATCATTTATCCTCTGCTCTGTGCATTTCAGACCTATTTAAGTAATATTGCCTACCCAACACTGTTATTTTACTGCCCAGTGATTTCATCTAAAATCTTTGTTGTTTCATATTTGCTTCTATGTATGTTTCCCACTTAGATCTGTAATTATCAGGATTTAGTTTTTTAAACATTTGTATCCATTATGAGTAAGAAATATTTTTTAATAAAACTTTAGTTTAAAAAGTTCAAATTTATCTATAAATCACAAGATGTTCCAATGAACACTCCCGTACTCCCCAGGGATGCTCCCACTGCTCAATGCTACCTGCCTCTCTGTCTCAGTCTCTGTCTCTGTCTCTCCCTTTCTCTCTCGTTCTGTATGTGTGTATGTGTGCACACATGTGTGTGCATGTGTATGTGATAAGCAGTGAAATTATGGAGCCATGCCAAAGTCTTCAGGGACTGGCAAATTTCCCAACAGCAATTGAGTCCACTGCTCTGTAGTTTGCCTTGTGGGAACATTTTAGGTGAAGTCTTGAATAATTTCTTGGGAATCTGGATAGCCTCCCATTTCAAATCAGCTCATCATAGCCACCCTATCCCAGCCAACTATGGTGGTAGAAAGTTCTTCAGTCACTAGGTATGGGGTAGAGGTGCTTAGCAGAGCTTTATCAAGGGAACCTCCAAGTTCATGTGTGCAAGGCCTCTCTAATCACTTAGATAACAATGTGAGGATCACATAATGTACTAGCTCCTCTTAGGTGCTAAAGGTATGCTGTTTCGTTACTCCTCATAATAAACCTTTGGAATGCATTCATACTGGAGGTAAAGGAGGCACAGAGACCCTAGCTTTGTTTGAAGAATTTGGACCTACACCCAAGCAGGCTGCCTTGAAAACCAAGTAGGAAATGTCATGACTTGGCCTGGGAAAGTCGGATTGTCAGTGGTCCTCTAAGGATGTGCCTTCTGGGGAGTGCTTGTTTTGTTTTCAAAGAGCTCTGGATTCACTTGCTAGTGAAATTGCCCTCTACATGAGCTGTCATCAAAGAGGTTGGCTGGTGTCCATTGTCCCAGACTCCTCCCACAGGCCTGTGTGTGTCAAGTGCACAGGAGGCATCTGCAGAGGTGAGAATCACAGTCCAAGTGAAATTCAAATGTGTCCAAATTAGAAAGTGTTTCCACAGTTGCGTGGAGGGAAAATACAATGGGATGGGAGGGAGGGAGGGAGACACACGGAAGAAAGACAAAAATAAGATCTTGATTGAAAAAATGCAAATGAGTACCTGGAAGGATGCCACTGAGCTATCTCCCCAGCCCTGGGAGAAGGAACTGCAGACAAAGTCAATACCAGGAGCCCTGCTCTGGGGAAAAGGCCCTGCTCCAAGGCCCAGCTGGAAACACAGTGCTTGGAGGGTCTCAAGCAGGTGGCCCTTGACTTAGGCTGGGGGTTATCATGACTGCTGTGTGCCTTGCCTCAGCTCTGGTGACTGCAGGAGCTCCATCAAGAACAGTCCTGTGGGTAGTGTGCCAGCGGAAACAGAGGCATGCAACATCATCTTTGGAGATTCACCACATATAAGTTCTAGAAAGACTCAAAGGAGGCTCAAAGGAATGTCTGTGTGAGCTCAAGCACAGTGCAACGTGGCAGATTTTTGTCTGCAGAGAAAACTCAAGCTTGCTTTCCAGTCAGTAGCCATGCTGTCTGCTCCTTTTTGCCTCCTGTTCTTTTATTCTCTGCAACATCATCTTTCTGTTGTTCTGCGGCCCTGTGCTCTGCTATCAGAACTTACTCTCCCAACGTTTTCATCTGATTCTTGTTAGGAAGAAAGGTACAACCTTACCACTGTAATATTTCTAACAAAAATCTATAGCCTGTGGCTGAGGAGAGCGCTTGGTTACCACACATGAAACAATCCCCAGTAATACAAATAAAATATAATCCATCTCAAATGTAACCTCCAAATGAGAAACGTTCTGTGAACTATGAGTATTCTTCAAAGGTATCAATGTCATAAAAGGCTGAGGCATTGCTTCAGATTAAAGGTGTCTAACCCATGCAACGTGTGATCATCCATTGGAAAAATAAGTTAGTGTAAAGGACAATGTTTAAAAAAAAGACAATATGGTAGTCAAGATTTACAAGGGAAAGGATTTAATATAGAGCATATAATTTATAGGATTACTTTATAATATTCACCCAATGAGGGAAATGTAGAAGAGAGCCAGAAATCTGTCCACAGTAGACACCCAAAGAATCCAGTTGAGGACCTGGATCCCACAGCAAGATCCTGCATGAGTCCAGCTGATGATCTAGAGCCCACGGCAATGTCTTCCATGAGTTCAACTAGAGGCCTAGAGTCCACCGCAATGTCTCATGCAAGTCTGTACCAAAGATCTGCACTGGCCCAAAAGCCCATGGCGGAAGCTAGAAAGTCTATACCAGCAGGATGAAGGATCTGAGCCACTAGGCTGAGGGATCTGCCCTGGAGCCAGGAAGCAACACTCAAGGTAAGGATCAGAGCTCCCACAAAGAGAACTGCAGCCATCCTCAGCAAGAGCTGGGACCTGACCTCCTCAGGTGATGAGAACCCCTAAGTTCATATCAAGGAAACCAGTATGAGAAGCTCCTTCAAAAGAATCAACAGTACACCTTCTTCCCTAGTTGTCTTTTTATGCCATTGGAAGCAATCCTCTTGTGGACCATCCACACCCAGCACCATGCTGATTCAGTTCAACTGGTGTTACAAGTTGGCCATTGATTAATCCACCACAGACAATATTGGAACAATTGGGAAAATTGAATATAGACTGTCCATTAGATAACATTAAATCTAGGTTAAGTACTGTGAATTTGACAACAGCACTATGATTGTCTGTCATTATCCTTAGGAGATAAAAATTGAGAGGTATTTAGGGGTGAGTAGTCATGAGGTCTACAATTTGCTGTCCACCAAAACATGAGAATAACTTTTGTATACTACTAGCCTTAAAATGCATAAAATAAAAAAAAAAAAAACAGTGGTTCATAGATGATTCCAGAATGCATGTTGCTTAGACGTCCCCTCACCAGGGCAATATTTATTGTATAGTAATAACTGTAAAAGCTGCGAGAGAGGAGACCTATGTGCACTGACCAAGGCATTCCGGAAAACATGTTTGGTTTGTAAACTCTCTCAACTGCATTTTTGTCATTGCCTCTTTCTCTTAGGCATCAGGGCAGTGGATTCATTACCATTTCCAGCTAACTCGATATTATCTCATGCTGTGCTCAGGTTCCAGTGTGCTTCTTGAGAATACTCGTTGGTAGCACCAACCACTGGTTCTCAGTTATGGCAGGATTGAAGCTGACCTATTCAGTCACCTGCGTTTCCTTGTTTAAGACCCTCCCTCAGGCGACTGGCTCCGAAGAGCTCCTCAGGATGATCAACTTTCAGAATCACAATAGTGGGGTATTGTGCTTATTTAAGTTCCCAAGAGGCTGAAACATGGGATAATGTAGGTGTCATCGTGACCTATATTTTTCAGGAGGAGACAATTTCCAGCCCTGAGTCTTTCGCTGTAGGGCCACAATTGAGCAAGATGAATTGAGGGAAGTCCTCCTTCTTCAAGTGTGTATGAAATCAGTTATGTCAGGGGAGACCTAGGAAAGGAAAACAATCTCCTCTAAGCAAACTCGCACCTTAGCAAAGTGGGGAGCAGCAGTTCCACGTGTATGTTCCCTCTGGGTGACCCAAGTGCAAGGGCACCAAGGACAGGCCTGGCAGCAGGTCCCACGAGCCAGCTAAATCTAAGTTTTCAATGTCAAGCTGCATTTCAAGGATGTTCTGTGGATTTGTGGCAGTGCCTAGAGGACTCTGGATCTATAAAAGCGAAGAGTGAATTACAGGAAATATAAATATGACATTTTCATCAGTGACAGTTGTAATGTTGTCACAATATTCAAGCAAACCCGAGTGTCCTGTAAACAAGTGTACTCATGGAAGCTACAGGAAACTGCACCACTAAGCAGAAATTAGAGTAAAGAGAAAAGCAATGACAGTGGTGACATCGCTGGAGCCACACACTGCGGACTAAAGGAGGATGGGTGCTGTTCAGTTTCCAGCTAAGTAGTCATGTTTGCAACTCAGCACAAGGAAAACTGCTGATGTGGGTTTGGTGCATAGAGGTTTGGCAGGTAGGGCAGGTTCAGAGGGGTTCCAGTGCAGCGAGCCCAAAGGTAATTGGGGTACAGCAGCACAGGAAGGTGGGGTGAGCTCACGAGAGGCTGAGATGACCTGAGGGCTGGCGGTGGTCCTGGGTCCCCATGTTCTCGTGTCTCCACTCATAAATTATTTCTTTTTCTTTTATTTTTAAAGAATACAAAATAATGATACAGAAAAAAAAGCCAGAATTAGAAACGATATAAGATTTCACTAAACAAAGTAAGAATTCAACAATGGTTGCTGTATTATATGATGTTATTTTCAAATTAGTTGTTCAGATTACCAGAAAGAGACAGGTAAAAATAGTTTAAAGAAAAAGCAAAACAAAACAACAATAAAGAAGTAATAAGAAACTCAAAAGAGAAAAAAATCATATATGCAGAAAAGTTTGGATAATTGCATTGTTGATTTCTGCTAGTCTTTTGAAAGGAGCAATTAATGCTTAATTTTTTTCTCTGAGATTATTTCTTTCTTTCTAAGGAGGTGCCTGTCCAGGGGAGCTATACCTATTCTTCATCCAGATAAATGTGACATTAGTATTTAGGCTTCTAACCAGCTGTTTTCCATTTATACCTAGCCAATACAAGATCTGTAGCTACAGTTAGGGCCAAATAACAATTGTCAGAACTCTGAGTCTTTCACTACACTGGTCACAGACTATGCAATTTCTCTGTATGGGCTGTGGTCAAAGCCTAGCGTCTGATATCCACAGCCTATAAATCATTATAGGCTGCAAATTAATACATTAAGATTTGCTCTTTCACAACAACATTTAAAAAATGACATACTTAGGAATCAATTTAACAAAGGGAATAAAATCTCTCTACACAGAAAACTACTGTGCTCTGGAAAAGATCAAAGAGGTCAAAGAGGCCATCAGGAAACAGAAAGATGTGCCCTGCACTTTGGTAGGAAGAACATAGTAAAAATGGCCATACTTCCAAAATTGTTATACAGATTTAATGCAATTTCAATCAAAATACCAATAGCATACCTCACAGAACTGGAGAGAATATTCCTAAAATTCGTTTGGAAAGAGAAAAGACATAGAATAGCAAAAATAATTCTAGGCAACAAAGGCAAGGCTGGAGGTATCACAAACCTTGACTTGAAATTATACCACAGAGCTGCAGTGACAGCGCTGCTGTGATAGCTGTGTAGCATAAAAACAGCATGGTACTGGCAAAAAATAAAAATAAAATCAAAGAGAACTTGAGGATCAGTGGAACAAATCAGAAGATGCAGAAACAACTCCAAACACAATCAACTACCTTATCTTTGACATAGAGGCCAACATGTTTACTGGAAGAAATATAGTCTCTTTTAATAAATGGTACTGGAAAAACTGGCTTTCCACATGCTAAAGACTAAACCTAGGACCATGTCTATCACTGCGCACTAAACTAAAATCTAAATGAATCAAAAATCTAAATATTAAAACAGAAACACTAAATCTTCTGGAAGGTAAAATAGGTAGAACTTTTGTGAACATAGGTGTAGGGAAAGCCTTCATAAACAAAAGCCTGACTTCATGGGAAGTACTACAAAGAATCGACAACTGGAATCTCATCTCATTAAAAAGTTTTGAATAGCAAAATAAATTATCAAAAGAGTAAGAAGACAACCCACAAAAAGGGAAAAGGACTTTAGCCACCTATTCATCAGACCAGGGTCTAATATCTAGAACATACATAAAGAGAAGTGAAAAAAATCAGACCCTCCCCAAATTCAAAGACCTAATCCAAAAATGGGCATGTGAGATGAATGCATACTTCTCAGATGAAAACTTAGAAGCTGCAAATAAATATTTTTAAAAATGTTCAACATCACTGGTCCTTGGAGAGATGCAAATTAAAACAACGCTGAGATTCCATGTCACTCCAGAAAGGACAGCTATCATCAAGAAATCAGCCGATAACAAATGCTGGCAGGGCTGTGGGGAGAAAGGAACCCTTCTCTGCGACTGGTGCCACCACTGTGGAAATCAGTGTAGAGAGTCCTCAAGGAACTAGGACTAGAGGGGCTGAGGATGCAGCTCAGCAGCACAGTGCCTGCCTGGCAAGCACAAGGTCCTGAGTTCCATTCTTGGTACCAAGAAACAAATAAGAAACTCAGAATAGAAGTTCAATTTGACCCAGGTATTCTGCTTCTTACTATTTTTCCAAAAGAATTAAAAACATCAAATCAGATGTATGTGTCACCAAGTTTATAGCAGACAGTTTGTAATGGCTAAATATTGGGAAAAATCCAAATTCCCATCAATTGATGAATGGATAAAAAGTATTTTTATACACTGGAGTACTACTCAACCATAAAGGAGGAAACCTTGAGACATTTATAGCTCAAGGGGTGGACCTTCAGCCCATACTCAAGTGAACTAAATTCGCAAACAAATATTACTTTGTCTCTCCGATGCGAGAAACTGCATGTGTAAGAATCAAAATGTATAACAGATATTGTGAAATAAGAAATTGTCCAAAAGGTAAGGGTAGGGAGGTGGAAAGCAAGGAAAAATGAGAAAAGAGAATAAAATGGAAAAAAAAAAAGCTTTATAAATAAGGAGGAGAAAAGGGATGGAAAGAAGAGAAGGGGAAGGCGGATAGGAAAAGAAGAATTCAGGATCTATCGTGTACAGATACAAATTCTCTATGATGAATGTGATCATTATGTGTACCTAAATTGCACCAATAAATTTAATAATAAAAATGGTTATACCATAAAGATTGTAAGACCTAAGTTCTGTGACACCTGGTTGGTTTTTTAAACTCTGTGTTAAGAAAATTTGTCATGTATATAAAATAGTTAACTATGTATGCATCACTGGTACAGTGCTCAACATCCACCACAATACCCATATTCGATATTCAACACCCATCAGCCTTTTACCTACTTACTCTGTCTACCTCTTCTCCCTCTCCTTTTCTGTCAGAGTACTATAAAGCAATCCTCTGAGAGCATGGCATTTTACCACTAAGTAACAAGTACATTGCCTTTGCATGAATACAAGACCACTATCATTACAAAATTTTAAACTTTTCTTTCTCTATACTCCATTTCCCTCTGTAGAACTGGGCATTGCATCAGGACCTTCACATTGAGCTACTTCCCCAGCTCTGTGTGTGTGTGTGTGTGTGTGTGTGTGTGTGTGTTGAGATAAGGCCTTCCTCGCTAAATCACTGCCAGGTCAGGTTCAAAATTGCTGTCCTGTCCATCCTGAGATGATCTCATAATTTGTTTATGTCATCTAATTATTCTCAAAGTTCTGTGACAATCCTTAAGATATCTTTTCCTCACTTTGAGTCAAAATAAACAAGGGCTGGTCTGTTTTTCTGTTAATCTTATATAGCTTTTAAATCTTTATCTCTTTTAACAAAAGCTGCCCACCCTCCAACCCCCAGCTGGGCCCACTTTCTGCATTTGTTTGGCTGCTACCTGGCACCTTGTAGTATGTTTAATTTAAACATGCCATGTCACTTGTAAATAGGAAGTTAGGCTGACAACTCTTGATTGGATTCAGGCTTAATTTTTTAACTACATCAAAAGTACTTTTCTCATTGTCTTATTTTGGTAATTCTAATCTAGGGTTGTTTGTTTGTTTTCCTAAGGAAAATAAAGCACTTCCATGAATCCAGAAGGTAAACCACAAACCAAAGTATAGTGAGGGAAGTCTTATTTTCACCCTGGTTCTTATGTCTTGTCTCCTCTGTCACCACAAAGGTCATTGTCATTTTACTTTGGCTTAATTTGGAGGAGAGGAAAAGGGAGCTAGACGTTAGGGAAATGAGGAAGGGATCTGAGAACAGGAAGAGATGGAGGAAGAGAGGGGAAGTACGAATGATCAGGTGAGATGTGGCTATTCATCCAGTCCCCGCAATGTAAATATTTTTATGTATAGCAAATATGTTCTAATAAAAAATGGAAAAAATACAAGAAAAAAGAAAGAACATACAAGCATACCAGTGGGGATCCCACTGAGTGCTACCCACGCTCTGTCGACTGCTGTGCACCTTGCCGTGTTCTCCTCATGCTGTGTCCTGAGCATTCCTCCAAGTCACGTTCGCAGACCTTCTTCATTTCTTCTGCAGTTTCTGAGGGTTCCGTTTTGTGAATGAACTACATCTTGATCAGCGATCTTTGGCTGTTACAGAAATGTTATACTGACCGAGATTGTGCGATTGTGCGTAAGCCGTTTTGTGTTTTTACAAGTGTATCTTTGGTCAAGATTAGTAAGAGTGGTATTCCCACTTAAAGGGTAAAAATATCTTATGTTGCTACTTAGTCAACCTGTTACTGAATCCAATGTTAATTTATATTGTTTCTCCCATTAGAAAGAAGTCAACACAGTATATAACTGCGAAAATTTAGGTCTCAGTGAGCTTCCTACCACTCTACCAAACACAACAGAAAGGTTGGAATTCAGCTTTAATTTCTTGCCTACA
>PVKN010037724.1:0-11200 GCA_004027915.1 Capromys pilorides
TATCAACTAGGAGAATCAGGAGCCAGGAAACTTGCAATCTTAAATAAGGATATTTGGTCAATTCCTCTAAATTCCTTTTGCTTTTGTCCTAGTTTCTAAAAGCGGCCATTCGTTTTCATTTTTGTTTGATTTCCTTCTGAATCGATTTGTCAAGCTACATTATACATCAACAGATGATGCCAATTTTGAATATCTCTGCTTTCTGAAAGCTATCTCATGCTAAAGATTCTTTGTGATGTTTGTATTTCGTGTTTGTAGATCATTGAATAACTGTTTGTTGAACTGTCTCTGACAGCTCTGAGAGATACTAGCCCTAGGTTTCTTCAGCAAGAGAAACCAGAGGCTTCAATTTAGTGGCCTAAACATCTCTGTTTCTAACCAATTTATCACCCTTCCACTAAATAACACACATAGAGTCCTTACAAACTTCTGCAGCATGGATGGTTTTTATGCGATTCTCTAACTACCTTTCAATGTATAATTATCCATGTAGGCATTTTATTTCCCTACTGTTTTATAAAGTGTTTGAGGGCAGAGATTAATGTGTTCTATATTGTTTTATGCCTCATAAACCCAGAGGAGAATCTGGCACACAGTGATTTGTACATTGCATGTAGCTGAGTTAAACTGAACAGATAAATTTGCTGGTGCCCAAAACCTAGTAATTCAGGAGGAAATGTGGACCTGTACTTTAGCATAAATGAACAGCTGTGACCAGGTTACTAAAGGAAAACTTCAAGAAAAAAGACTAATCCATGCTAATACCTCAACATACTAGCCTGTTAAAAGGAAATAATTTTCCTCTGGGCTTATGGACCAGCGAAACAGCACCCCCAGTTGTTAGAATGAGATGACCATCCACAGTGCTGACCCCGAGGCTTATTGTTTTTTTCTTTATAGAGTAGACGAGACTCAAACAGAAATATGGCAAACAAAGGTAAGAAATAGAATGACATGACTTGGGGGGCTGCCTTCTATTTGTGAGTCAGTTGTTTGTCTTCTTATTTGGAAAACAACTGATTGGGCAGAATTTCTTGAGTTACATTTTCCTGAGTTAATGTTGACTGAAATGATTGTAATTTGTAAGTGGGTACATACATTAATACTATAATCTGAACACACTTAAGGGACTTTGCCTCTCTGTATTTACTGATTCCAGTACAAGCTCCCTATGCTATCCTGGAGGGCTGTATCAGCCACGTCAAAATGAGAAGACTACTCACTGCTTTCCACAGCTTTTTTCTGGGTGTGTGGTCACACAGCTGCCTCAGGGGTGAAAGGCTCAAATATACCTTTGTATCTTTTCTCATATTTAATATCTTCTTCATCCATGCTTTTCTCTTTCCCACATTTGCTTTACCTGTGAAGTATCCTAGCTCTATTTATGTCCCTCCTTATAAATTCTAAAGTATATACTGTGGAATAGCACTTTTTTCTTTCTGATCTCACTACTGACTTAATATATTTTAAGTGGAGGGAGGTAAAAGGAAAAAAAGAGAAAAAGGTAAGAATAGAAAGGAAATAAAAGCTTTTGTAAGTAAGCGGAAGACAAATTGAAAGGAGAGAAGGCTACTGGTGAAAAAGAGGAATCAAGACACAGAGTGCAGGCTGGGGATCTAGCACTGCATTCTAGCTGCCTGCGTGGCAAAAGGTAGGACCAGGATTTGATTCCTGATATCATGTGTTGGCTCCAGAGCCCCAGGTGCTCTAAAGAGGCACTGAAACTAGGCATGGTGGGGTACATCTGTAATCCCAGTGCAGGGGAGGCTAAGACAGGAGGATCACTATGTGTCCGAGCTGCATAGTGAAACCCTGTACCAAATACATAAAGAAAAAAAAATTAAAAAGATGTCTAGTGCATGGTTACAAATTTTCTATAATTCATCTTATCATTATGCATCTCTAAAGTATACCAATAAAATTAATTTTAAAAAATAAAGCATTATGTGAAATAAAAGAAATTACCCACTTCATTTTTCCCTGAGAGCCAAACTGGGATCATCAGACTTAACATCTATTTCTTTTTTTTTTTTTTTTTTTTATCTTTTTGAGACAGGGTCTCACTGTGCAGTTCAGGCTGGCCTTGAGCTCGCTTTTGTAGCCCAGGCTGGTCTTGAACTCACATTGATCCTCTTGCCTCAGCCTCCCAAGTGCTGGGATTATAGAAGTGTACCATCACGCCCAGCTTTTAACATCTATTTCTAATTTACAAATTTCAAGCTGTTTTATTTTTTGTTTTCAACATGAATTTCTTTCTATTACAGTTACACATAATATGTAAGTGATTCTCTTTTACATATGATCTGTTAGTCAAGGTTAATCTTGTTTCCTTTATTATTTCTTGAGTGGAAAATTCTTAAGAAAAAAAAATGCAAACTGCTCATATTAATGACCATGTACTAAGCTGCCCTTTACTCTCTGTCAGATGACAAATAGAATTTCAGTAATGTCCCATTCTGCTTTTTAGTCAGTATTTGCTACCTGTGTCATTCCTGTGAGTCACATGGGAAACCTGTTGTCATGCAAAGGATTCTGAACAATGTTAGTCTGAGGTAAAATCTGTGAAGACATGTACTGTAATCAATACCCTAGGTGGGACGGCGAGATGGCTCAGCAGTCTAAAGCACCTGCTTAGGCAAGTTTAGGAAACCGCTGGGGCCAAAGTTCAATCCCTGGCACCACATGCTGTGCCAGCCCCACACCCAGGTCAGGTTGAGCTGTCCATGATATAAAAAAAAAAAGAAGAAAAAGAAAACAAATCAATACCTTGGGCATTTTGATAGATATACATGTATCAGCAAACGCATAGGAACAGTTACACTAAATATCTGATACTTTTAATAACTATTTACTATATGATTTTTCAAAATTGTTTTTATTTCATATATTTAAAAAAATCTTAGAAATTCAGGACAGTATTTGAAGGCAGTGGATTTGTTCATCAAATCATGATAATCATTTTTGGGCACCTCTACTATACGTAGTGTGGTAGATGTTATAGAGAATCAAAGAAGGCAGAAATTCTTTCCTATTGGTGTTTTGGGGAAGTGATAGGCTACCAAAATAAGATAATTTAATAAAATATATATTTGATTATACTAGTTAGTAATAATTCAAAGAAGAGTAGGATAGGGAAGAAATACAGTGAGACAACGTTAAATTTTAGGTGATTAAGCCAAAGACACATTCTTTGAGAATATGAGTTTAGTGTTAACTATGAAAAAAAAGGAAGGTGATGACAATGTGGCAGGGGAAGGTCGAGACCTGTGAGACCTTTAGGACAGAGACTCTCAACGTCCATCCCCTTCCCTTTCAACACTTGGGGTGCTGGGACTCTCAACCCATCAGGTTTCAGTGGTTACAAGGAGAGTGGGTGATGAGCACCTGGTTAGAGATGATCATGGGACCAGGTCTTCAAGACAAACATGGAGGGCGGAGGGAACAAGAATCAGAGCATCACAGGCACTCTTCTAAAAGATTCGCCTCCTGTCAATAAAACTGAATTGGGAGCCCCTTCTCTGGCTGGAGTTCATTTCTGTACCTAAAATCTTCAGAGAAACAATCTGATGGTGCTCAGGACTTAGAGGCATAGCTTGGTCAGACTGAGGAACAAAAGGGAGCGCTCTTCCAGGTGCAGCTTGAGCCCCTGCAAACGCAAGGCTCCAGGTTCAGGGCCTGACCAGAAGATCCACACTGCAGGGAGCTGAAACCCACTGCAGCCAGGAAGCCTCCCAGCTGAGCAGGCCCGCATCAGTAAGCACTAGCACCTAGATCAATTTTAGTAGAACTGTTTTTACCATCAGTGTATTTTATAAACTCTGTATTAGCAAGTGGTGAAATCATATAAGTTTTCATCCAATTGCTGCTTTTACGGTGGATCCTACTGAGAGGAAAACATCTTAGTTGGTGAAATCCATTTTATTCTCAGGACTCTGTAGCTGTGCAGCTGTGTTGGGAATTGTAGTCGGCTACATGGGCAAATCTTGTGATTGATGGAGAGGGAACGGGAGCTACTGAGAGGGCACAGACAGAGCATTGGGGTGTGTGGCCTGTGTTAGGACAAAAGTTAGGATCATTAATTGTGCATCTTTTTTTCCTATTAACTAGAAAATATCCTGTTTTTAAAAATTACTCTATGTGTAGTTTATTGTGCATAACAATTTTCTGATCTCCTTTCTTCTCCTTCCTCCTTTCTCTGTAGCTGATTTTAGATGGAGCCTATTCTGGATCCCACAGGAGCTTTTCAAAAAGTGGCATTTGCTGTAGATGGTGACAGCATTGCTAAAAATTCTCAGCTGTGTTAGAAAATAAGGCATAGGCACTGACATTTCCAATTTAAGAACAATGGCTCTTCATTAATTCCATGTTATGAATGTCACTTCTAGACTCATATTTCTTTGATTTTCCTTGCTTAATTCATTTTCATAATGCTCTTATCTATAGAACTTTCTTTTCTACTTTATTTTATCTTAGTTTTGTTTGTGCTGGTGTCTTTCTACACTTTTATTGTAGTTACATGTTACTTAATTTTCATGTAAGGAAGAGATATTGGCTTTGCTTGCGTGATAGAAATGTGTTTTAAGATTTAAAAATTTAATTCTTTTAAAACAAGATATGTATGTATGTATGTATGTATGTATGTATGTATGTATGTATGTATTGGGTACAGGGCCTCACTACTCAGCTCAAACTCAATGATCATCCTGTTTCAGTCTCCATAGCACTAGGATTTATAGACCTGCGCAACCACACCCTGTTTCGGGGCCTGCACAGTGCTCTCAGGGTTCTGTAGCCCACACAACATGTGGTTCTGGGAATCAAACCAGGGTCTTCGCCCTTGCCTGGCAAATGCTTAGACTGCTGAGCTATCTCCGAAGCCCCCTAAAGTATGTTGCTTTTAATAGATAGATTTATCCATAGTACTAGGATATACAATGGTAAACTATTCTGAAATACAAATATAGCATAAAATATAATAATACATTATATTTTATAAATGTAAAATAAAATATATTTTAATTCATTATACTTTTTTTCATAACCAGGGAAATACTCTTTTCTCATAGAGAAATGAATAATAAAAAATATTAAAGTGCCAAAGACATATGTTATACACTGACTAATTTTGCCTCCAAGTCTCAATTTTGAATGTTTCTCTTTGAAATTGATGCCTACAGTTTCTGAGAGATACTAAGTTTTGGGAATTTGTGAAATGCTCATGTGTTAACTTTTAGTATGCTGGAGGAAATTTTCTGTCCTTAGACTTTTGTTATTCTTTCAAGGAGTCAAGACCTACATAGACAGCAGAATCATATTCTAGTGATTAGTTTTATAGAAGGCGAGCAGCTGGACTTTCACTCACCACTCACAACATTGTGATAATAGTATCTATGTATTAATTTATACATTACAACTCATAGTTGAATATTATGTTCACTAAAGTGTTTTTTGTTTTTTTTTTTTGAGGGTTTTTTTTTGTTTGTTTTGTTTTGGTATCAGGGATTGAACTCAGGACTCTGTGCTTGCCAGGCAAGCACTTGTTCTACTGAGTTATCACCCCGGCCCTGTTCACTAAAGTCTGAGAACCATTTATAAATAGGTTTCTTTCTAGCCAATGGCACCTAATCCTCAAATTCAGAAGTTTTTTTCTTCTTCTTCCTGAAAGTAACTTAAAAACAGCTATGTGTATAAGATTTATATCATTATAGCATAATACCTGAGATAACAAATTACAGAGAGAATTGGTCTATTCTAGATTGCAGTTTTGGAAGTTTCCACCCATGACAGATTAGTGTTTGTCACGGTTTGGGTTGAGGGTGCCCAAAGAGCTTATTTATTTACAGGTATTGTTTTCAGGAGGTACTTGGCTCATGAAGGCTTTGTTCTCATCTGTAGATTGAATCATTCGTAAGATAATAATGTGAAGGCATTATTAGAAAGTGGTGGAAATTTTAAGGGGTAGTAAGCAAAGGCAGTAAATCACATGGGCATCACTTTGGGGGCTATATCTAGCTGCCTTTCCTGCCTTTGGAGCTCTTTCCTCCTTGCTGTGCTTCCTGGTTGTCCTAAGATGAACAGCTTGATACCCCCACTCTCTTCAACATGGTGCTTCTCACTTGCACACAGCAATGGAGAACCCCACGGTGGATGGCAACCTCCCAAGTCCTGAGCTGAAATAAATCTTTTCTCCTTGAAGCCATGTTTCTCAGTCATGAAAAGTTGCCCCCTACGGTCCCAGTGCTTTAAGCCTGTGTCAAGGCAGGATTTGTGTGGGAGGAAAATTGCTCATTTCTTGGCTGGAAAGCAACAATGGAGGAAGGAAATGGGATCCCTTTCAAAGGTTAATGCACCACTGCCAACTGCTTGCCTGGAGGCCCTGCTTCTCTCAGCATCCCCTACAGCTCAAGCCTTTAACATCTGGATCCTGAGGGGACGTTCAGATCCAAACCCTGGCAGCCCATTGTGTAGTCTGTGATTCAGCCTCAAGTCACCACTGTTCTGCATTTCTCGTATTTTTGTGCCTCTAGACAGCGTCCAGTTTGCCTGGTAACCTTGATGTCAGACAGTGGAGACATGGGACCATATATTCTTGGAACTCCATGCTACTTGATATCTTTTCACTTTTTTTTTAAAAAAAAAAACAACTCATGTTCAAGTTAACTTTGTTGGAATAAGAGCCTTCAATACTACAATTTGCTATGGGAGGCACACTGGTTTCTCAGACTGAACAACTCCCTCCACCCCCAAAACTCAGGCCTGTTCAGTGAAATTTGATCACATTCCATTGCTTTGTACATTAAGCATTTACAGTAGCTTCCCTCAGTAGGTAATGTACAGTTATAGGGAAGGTCTCTTGAGGCAATTTTTGCATTCTTGGGACCTAGAAACTGCTTGGCAATCACAAAGCAAAACATAAATATTATTGCAGTAAAAGAAATTGAAGTAACTAGTTTCTGTGCCACAGGATGATTATGGTATAAGATTTGACTCTTGTGCTATTTTGTATTTGATTTCAATCTTAGCTTTTTGATAGAAACTTAACATGTTGAAAAATAAAAATGTCCCAGAAACATTTTGTCCTCTGACTAGTTGATATTTACTTTTATATTTCACAGAATCCAGATTCCATTTTCTTTAGACTTAATGAAAGTCTGTGATGTAAAGTAAACTACTGTTGAAGACTAGTTTTCAATTTGAGCAAAAGACGATGTGAATTTTAAAATCTTACCAAAGTGTCTCGCATAACAATTGTTATTTTCCTTTCACTGCCTGAGTTGCAGAGCAGTGAGATCTTTTGTCTCAGACTAGCACAATAAGCTTCGTAAAAGTAATGGGCTACTGGCCGCAAAACAAATACTCATCTGGCTTGTCTTGGACTGTTGTGAGTCCAATGTGGCTTGTTCTGGACACCACGGTCAACTTTCCTTGGTGCTGCTCTCAGCTTCTGGTCTTCATCAGCCACTGCTTTCTGGAGTTCTTTAATGTGAATAGATTGGAAAGCTTATTGTAATTTATTTGGAAATAATTGTGCAGTTCACGCTACCCAATATAAAAATTCCAAGCAGCATTTCATAACTTTTGGAGCCCACATTCCCCAAGAAATAAGTCAGAAGTAGGGCTGGCGAGATAGCTCGGTAGATTAAGCACCTGCTTTGGCAAGTTCAGGACTGAGGTGCCAGCTTCTGCCCGAGGACATGCTGAGCCTGTGAATGAATCTGGGTGTGGTGGCACAGGCCTATAATCCCAACACTGGGGAAGCTGAAAAAGAGCATCCCTATGAGTCTGAGCTGCATAGTGAAACTCTATACCAAATACATAAATGAAAACAAACAAACAAAGAACAAAACAACAATAATAACAAAAAAGTAAGTTACAAGCAAGTTTACAGGAATACCAAAGTGACTCCTTACTTGAACAGGTTGTGTGCTGTAGCCCAGGCTGATCACTACAAAGACAGAGCCTTCTAGACTCAGACTAAAATTCAGGATGTGGCTAGGGAACAATGCTTGTATATTAGCTTATATTCTCAAGATTAGGGATGGGACCTTATTCCTCATGTTGGGTATGGAAATAAGGTGCCCCTGCCCACCTTGTTTCCTGAGCTCTAAGATTCCAGGGTGACTCCTCCCTTCTTCAGAGGACCACAGTATGGTTGTGGTGGGGGAAGGGCACCATGTTGTCTGTCTGCTCTCATGTTGGAGTGGAGAATGGTAGTTTGAGAGTCAACTGTCCAGTCCATTGGGGTGGGGAGCACAGGAAGGTGAGAAAGAGGGTCAGGCAGCTGCCAGCCAACCCACACACCCCACTCTTGACAGAAAGAGGAAAATGGAGAGGCAAGGACTGCTCTGCCTCATCTGAATTTAGGCATTTGTTAAGTCTCCTCCTTTGCTTCTATGTTAAAGCTGGAATCATTTAGTTTGTGTTGTTTTGTCTTTAGGCCCAGTGGCTACAGAGAATTCTAGTTCCATGGCACACGTCCAATAAAATTTTGCAGGAAAACATGAAAAGACAGGAAAGCTAGTTTCCCATAGAGAATGGAGCTATTGGAAATGTACACATACACACACACACACACACACACACACACACGTATGCACGCACGCATGCATGCACGTGCGCATACACACACAAACTTCCTAAGGGATAAAATTACCTTTTATGAAGAGCAGTCTCATTTCATTCCAGCAGTGTGTTCCTTACTTCTTAATTTTCTTGGCTCCCCAGTCTTCTTTTAAGGCTTGGGATTAGAGCCTTAAGTAGTTAGTAAATCACTTACCTCTCGTCTTTTAATGTAACGACATAAACTAAATGCGAAATAAAGATAAAATGACAAATTCATAGACAATCCCAGGCCTTCTGACTATTGAATTGGAGGAATACTGCATGTAGAAGTGCCTTTGCCCAGCTCACACACTAGCTTTTACATGCTCCCATGGCTATTTCTAGAAACTGATCTATTCTTCTGGAAAGAGCAGGGATTGTTAGTTTTTCATGGAAAGGGCCCGGCAAGTAACATTTATTCTATATGTGTCTCTGGATGTGTTTATCTCATTGTTCATGCTTCCATTTTAACAGCAGAACTTTTTTATTGTCGTTAAGGAGGTTCATTTTCTCCAGTGGCCTCAAGGAAATGATAGCTTGCTGCTTTCATTATTCATCTAGGAAAGCTGCAGCTTTTGTTGTTGCAAATCTGAGTTTGGCTGTGTGTGTCTAGCACTCTCATTTTTCTCTCTGTTCTCTGCACTAATTAGCAAGCTCTACAGACCTCTGGTGAAGAACTTCAAAGACTTCTGGGGAAGCAGCAAAGAAAAATATACCCACAGGTATCCACTGAAGACCCTGAGTTTAAACTTCCCATTAACCATCTCCTGCTCACGGCCAAGTGGGTTAGAAAAGGAGACAATCTTCTTGATCATGTATATTAAGGGTATATTTTAAAGTCTTCCATAACAGTAGTATAGAGATTACATTCCTTGATCTAAAATAACCTTTGAAACTGACCAATTTCATGTTATATGCTTTGATTTTCTCATATTCCTTGCAATTTGAGATAAATTTTTCAGGAAACACACAAAGGAAATAGATAACTAAGGATTAAGTCTCCATTGATTCAAAGATCCAGTAGTTATAGATAGGGACTTCACAGAATCCTGTAGTCACTTTAGTATTAAAGTCTCTTTCACCCTATCTCCCCAAGACAGAAATCACAGGTACTGAAGTGGTAGAAGGTTAGCAAATATATTTCCTGTTCTGAGTGGTGATTGTAGAAGCTCACCATGTTACAGAAGGGAAAGGATAGTGTGAGTCTGAGGATCAAGTGTTATTTGCTCATAGCAATGTAAGGACCACAAAGTTGGCAGCTCACAAAGGCGAAGCATACAGAAATCCAGAGGATCTGGGTGTTGAGGCAGAGGTAGGCACTGAAGCTGAAGAGCAACAGCAAAGATGGCGATTCTGCTAAGAAAAACCCAAGAACCCACTGAAACTGGAGCATCAATCCATGGGAACCAGGCTGCCTACACTTGGGAGCACATAAAAGCCCTTTGGAAAAGTCATGACAGAGACAGCATCAATTAAGTATGGTCTGTGCATGTGTAGCAGAGGGTAGGAAGATGTGGGAAAGGCGAAACATGGTTTTGAGACTTTGTTTCTGCTGTATTATCAAGCTGGTAGAAATGAGAAAACCATAGTTTTTCTTAATATAATAACAGTATTACTCAGTCTAAATACTGCTACTACTGAAAATACCCTCACTTTACGCTAGGAAAATAAAAGTTACATTAATAGTAATACTGAAAATTTTGTTATATTGGAATTCTCCTCTGTCTGTTTGAGGAATTTTTTCTCATATCTTTTCTAATCTAGAAAAAGATTTTATTTTTTTTTATTTATTTATTTTTTTTTTTTTTAGCAAAGACCATCCGGATCTGTCTGGATGCAATTGGCTGCTTTCACCATGGTGGTTTGCCCATGAATAAGCTGCATAGCCAGAAGGAAGGGCATGCCTGTGACTCCAAGGGGCACAGTCTTTCTCTGGAGACAGCTATCTAGAGGGTTCAGAATGACAAAGGCCTATGACAAACTGATGTGGAAGGAATGGCTTCATTCTGTCTTGAATGTTTTCCACTTAGACTTTAGAAATAAATGTCCTAAGTTTGTGTGCTCTGTTTCTAGCCAAAATAGATACTTTGGTTTTATGAAATATTTTTTTTTTTCCCACAAGAGTTTAGACTAAGACTCTGAGATTAGAAGAAAACCAGAACATCAATTTTGTCTTTCTTATTACTTTCCCTGGGTACCTAAGTAGAAAACATTTATGCTTCTAACCATTCAAAACAATTTCATATTAATAAGAACTTTTGCTCTACCTCTAAGTACATTTTGACTAAAGTAAACTAAAACAAAATAAAATAAAGATTAAACCAAGATCCTTCCCATTAGAACTGAGAAAAAAACTGTGTGGAATTGGGTCTTCATTCTTTTGAGCCTCCATTTAAGCGCAGTGAAGCCCATCTTAGCTACCTACTGTGGCTCACACCAACCCTGGTTTCTCTTAGCATTTATATATTGAGTGTATTAATTTAAACATGCTCATTTTCCTTGATTTTGTTTCACTTTCTGTGTATGTTTTTTTGATCTCGTAACTTCCTCATGTTATAAAGTTCTGCCTTGATTTCTATTATTACTCTCCCTTACATAG
>PVKN010037725.1:0-11193 GCA_004027915.1 Capromys pilorides
TCTCTCCAAGATGAAATTTTCTTTAAAAGGTGGGAAAATGTGAGGTTTGACTACTTAGCTTAATATTAGAATATTTCCTGTTATGTACTAGATTCAATTTACAGTACTAAAATTATCCAACAGAATCAACAACAAAGAAGGAGGAGAAAGAAAAGCAGAAGTTAGTGGAGGCTGTGAGAAATGAGGACAGGAAAGGGCAAGAGGGAAAGGGAGAGAGAGAGAGGAAGAGAACGAAGGGTAGAAAGAGATGGAAGGGGCAAAGAAAGGGAGAAAAATTTCCCACATTCACATTCAAACAGTCAGCCCTGCATCCACATCTATCTACAGCATTTTGCTCAACATGTCTTTATTTTTCAGAGCACTATCTTTGAACATGTTTGTAGTATATAATGTTCACATTTCCTGTGTAGAGTTGGTACACATATGTAATGTATCTTAACTCCTGTTTTCATTCCTGTTACCTTCCTTTTGTCCTCCTGCCATCAATTTCTTGATCTGTTCCTTGTGGTGTCTGTGTGTGTGTGTGTGTGTGTGTGTGTGTGTATGTGTGTTTACAGCATATTATGTTTGTCTTTCTTTTATGGCATTTGTAAATGTATACAACAGATCAAAATTCTTTTTTTATCCTCTTTCTCTTTCCTCCCTCCATCTCTTGATGTCCTTCCATTTTGAAAATGATCTGTCTCCCTATTTCTTATTGTATGTCTTTTATTTTGTTCTTTATTTCCACTTTGGGTTGATCATATAAAAGAAACCGTGTGATACTTAACTATACTATGTTTGCTTTATTTCACTTAATAGTATGCTCTTAAGACACCCCATCCCCTATAAATCACTTAAGATTCTTTGTGGTAGAGTTTTGAATTTTATAAAACAAGTCTGATTTTATTCTTACTCAGTATTCTATCTTTGAATGGTCACAGTATTTTAATTTAGACTGTTTTATGAGTGCAAATATTTGGAGGGCAAATTCATTTCAAACCAACAGATATCAGTTTTCATGCTGAAAATCATCCAAACCATTTCTGAGTTAATTCTTTTCCCTGTTCCGAGCACAAGATGGGTCAAAGGCACACTGCCTTTGCTATGCAGAACCCTGGATCATAGCCAGTTTACAAGTATTGTCTGCAAACAGCTAAGTGTCTTTGTGTTTTGCTTCTTTCTAAAGAATCAAAGATTTAAAAAAAATAACTCATGCCCCAAACAAGCACATCTTACAAGAGAAAGTTATAACCATACGTAAGTAGTGATAAAAATCATGCCGCAAACCTGAACAATTGTTCCATCTTGTAAAATAATTATAGTCTTTCTGACAGGATAGAAGTCACTTTGCTTCAAACTCAGGAAAGACGGTTTTAACAGATACTGTGATCATTAATCATGACACGATGACATGAATAGATTAAGAAATACCTAGGTAGTAGAGTGTAATTCTGGTGAATCTGCAGATAACTGGAATGTAGGCAGAAACTTGAGGAGGGAAGACCTGCCGCAGCTGTGAGTGGCATCAACCAGTAGGGTTTTAGCCTCGATGAAGTAAAAAGGGAAAGAAGGAAATGGCCCAGTTTTTAATCACTGCATTCTTCTCTATCATTTTCAGACATCAGTCTCTATCTCCAGTATGTTCAGTCTTCACACACAGACTCACCTCTGACCCCCTCCAGTGAGTTCCTCCCAGGCCTTCACCCTTAGATGGATGCTGAAACCTTCATCTCTCTCTTATCCTGTGCTGAGGAGCTGATGAGTCCTCTATAGCCCCACAGCTGTGGTGGACTCTCCTATCTCTGATCACAGAAGCCTACCTAATAAATCATTTTGTATAATTATACACATAGTTTCTCTTCCTTTAGAGAACACTAACTAATACAAATGTGGTATATTTTCTCTTTCCTGTTTGTTTTCTTTCCTTTGTCTGAAAGGGAATCTGGGGAAGACTCTCTTAGCCTATGCTGTACATAAATAGAGCTATGCACGTGGTTTTCAGGAAGAATGAGGTTATTTGAATGTACATGAAATATAGACATCAAATCCAGAATATCTAAAACCAATGTTTGTTAAAAATAGCTCACCACATCCCCAGAACTGCACCAGCATCCGACCTTATGAAAAAGATGGCAGCAGCACCCTGAGCAGGGAGCATAGGTATTGTGTTCTCCACCTAGCAGTGCCTGGCGCTTAACACACATGATCTTCAGCAAAATATGGAGTGACAGACTGAATTTCTTAGTCTCTCAGCATTCACTCCCTAGAAATATAAGTGACTCATGACTAGACCTTCACAACTATTTATCTTAATGTGAGAAGATTTGGTTCCTACTTAGAATCTATCACTAAGAACATCTGCAACCTTGGGCAAGCTACTTACCTTCTGTGGGTGTACAGGCTGAAGGTAAGAAGAAAGGGGATGAAACACTAGATTAATTATAAGGGGAATTAATTATTTAAAATATTAACTCCATGGCTGAGAGATAGCTCATCAGCATAAGTACCTGCCTGAAGAGTGCATGGTCCTGAGTTTTATCTCCAGTATCAAGAAAAAAAGAAAACAAAAGTTCTAAAATTAACTCTGAAGTTTATTTTATTTTATTTATTTATTTATTTTTTGTCTTTTTTGAGACAAGGTCTCACTATGAAGTTCAGGCTGGCCTTGAGCTCAGGCCAGTCTTGAACTCACACTGATCCTCCTGCCTCAGCCTCCCAAGTGATGGGATTACAGGTGTGTGCCACCAAGCCTGACTCCTCTAAAGTTTATTTTAAATGGCCCATATATATGCAGTAAGTCAATATAGTTTAATGGTTTTTTTTGTATCCATCTTTTCTTTGCTATTCCTGTTGCCACTTCGTTAGGAGGCCGGTTTCACAAACTCACTTTTAAATTTACAAACTTGAAATAGGTGTTTCCAATTCTGATTTTTCAACCCTGTTCTACCTCCACAACCTAGTGGAATAATCTTCCTTAAGTTTAGGAATAATGCCTCTATAACTTCACAGACATAAGAAGTTAATATATTTGTCACAGAAAACTGTCCCAAATATACAACTCCATGTCCTCTGATAGGGCATGACCAGGACCCTGAATTCTGCAGCATATTGAGAAACTCCTTTACTGTAGTGAGTGATAAGTAAGTTGTACAGGCATGCTAAAAAATGAATATTGATAGTCAAAGTATGTAGATGCATACATAGACACACACACACATATATACATACATATATATATATATATATATATATATATATATATCCATGTTTAAGTCAGTAATGAAATAACTACAGGATGGTTGTCCTGTCAAATTACAATAGTGTTGAAAACTTCCTGCTGTCAAGCATTTTTACTGTGCTTAGCTGTTTTAAGACAATGAATACTTACCTTTGGCTACAATTGTTTATAGTATTCAGTACACACTGTCAATTTGTAGCCTGAGAAATAAGCTACATCAACACAGCCTAAGTATATACTAGGCTATGTCATTCAGGTTTTGTAAGTACATTCTGTGATGTTTATACAAACACAACATTACCTAATGATGTACTTCCTAGAACATAACCACGTCCCTTGTTAAAGAGATTATGACATTTTTTTTGTTTGTTTTTGTTTTTTGGTAGGACTGGGGTTTGAACTCAGTACCTTGCACTTGCCAGGCAAGTACTTGTGCCATGGAGCTATTGCCCAGCCCTAGTGACTACATTTTAAGTTTAGTTATTGTAATATTTTCTTAAAACTTAGATTATCTTTTATGTACTCTTTGATAGTACCACCCCAAGATTCAGAACCACGATCCATGATTATAAATCTCTCTCAGAAACTAACCTCATCACAGCAGTTAGGAGGACGTATCTATAATGTGAATGATACGTTCACCTCTACTACTTCTCAAAATTTTCATGTAATGCTGTTCATAAGTTAATCAATATATGGTAGAATAGTGTTTATAAACACAAAAATCTTCGTGTTTCCATATCTTTTACATTCCTTTTCTCCCTGTTCAACAACTATTTGTGTTTCTGTACAAACAGCCCCAGTACAAAACTGGTATACTCCCCTCAAAAAAGAAATAGCCCTAGCTGGTTTCTCACCTGCACAACAGGAGACCTACCTCATGAATTTATTTATTTATTTATTTATGGCTTTATTTTTATGTATTTAGTACAGGGACTATAGGGTCTTACTACACAGACAGGATCCTGTGATTCTCCTGTTTTCAGCCTGCCAAGTGCTGGGATTATAGACATGCACCACCATGCCCAGTCTCAGTCGCCATCTCAGTGTGCCCCAGGGGTAGGGCCAGCAGGGAAGCTGGGGATCAAACCCAGGTCCTTGCGCTAAGTAGGCGTTTTAGTCCACTGAGAATTTTGGCTGGCCCCACCCCACACATTTGTGAAGAGTAACACAACAGTGAACATGGAAGGCCACACATAACCATACATGTAACTTGTTACTAGTGCCTTCAAACATTTAAAGATAATGTTTTACGCTCACTTCCTGCGCATTCCTTCTCTTACAATGACAGATGTGAATAAAGTTAAAGGTTTTAGTGAGTGAATGTTCACAAATTAGCAAATATTACTATAGGAAAATTGGTGTATATCTCTTTGCTTTGTTCGTATGCCAGAGATACCTTGATTAATAATAAAATATAAACATGGTTGAGGGAGCCAAGCTGAGCCTCAGCCGGTTTCAGGAACCTCAGTGACCCACGCAGCTCCTCCCACAATCTTAGGATTTCCACCCCACCCTCGTCACCTTCTGCTGACCACCTCCCCGACCATGGCAAAGACAGACTGAACCCCAGTAGCATCTGGGGCCTTGGCAAGCCCTGACTTGACCAGCCCCACTGATGCAGAATGTTGCTGAAATTTAGAGAATTATGAACACTTATTTCTGAAATCTTTACATTCATATGATGGAAAAGTCAGAAGAAATGGACCATTTCCTAAGTATATATGAATTACCAAAGCTGATCAAGAAGATACAAAAATTCTGAATATCTAAGTATCAGTTCATGAAATTGAAAATATTATTAAAAACTTGCCAACAAAATCAGCAGACAGTGGCTGAAGAAATATACTGAGGTTAGATCTCCTGTACTTCATACCTTCAGAAAATGTTTAGTGTCAGAATGGAGTTAAATTGAAGTTAACTTGCTTAGTGTGTAGGAGAACTCCACACATTTGGCATCATAAGTATTGTGAGTGCAGAAAGAGATTTCTTTCCATTATATACTCCCTACTCTCTCTCTCTCTCTCTCTCTCTCTCTCTCTCTCTCACACACACACACACACACACACACACACACACACACACACACACACTGCCGCCAGAATAAAAGGGGCAAGAACACAAAGAGCAAGAATACAAACAAAATATCTCTAACATATTGGAAAAATAGAAGGCTGTTTGTAAAATAAGGAGAAAAGAAGAGGTTGTATTAGAGAAGTAACCCACACTTGTTTTCATGTTCTAAAAATGATCTGAAATGTTTGTAAGAAAAACTCTTCCATGATACTAGAAGTGCGGCTTTGTAGTCTAGCAGCACAGTATCATTTTCATAAGCAAAATACAAAATAAACTGGCAGCAACATATAAGGCAACCAGGTTGCTTATTTTGACAAAAATGCCTATAGATACAGAAAGTTTACTATATCTGTTTAAATTGCTTACACATTTTATTTAAGAGAGCCATATTCTCAAGGTGGTTTTTCAATCTATTTACGAAAATAGTTAAATATTAGTGAGCATCTAATATTTAAAACATGGGGCTAGGGCCATAGCTCTGCTATTGAAGTGTCTTCCTGGCAAGGGCAAGGACCCGATTCCCATCCCTGGTACCACATGCTATGCTGGGCATGGTGGCACACATCTGTAATCCCAGTGCTGGGGAGACTAAGGCAGGAGGAGGAATATTAGTCCAAGCTATGTAGTGAGACCCTGTACCAAATAAATAAATAAATAAATTGAAAGAAATAAAAATAGTATTTGAAATATGATAGGTACCAAGAGAAAGAAGCACCAGAGAATTTGCTTTGCAAAGGTTTATTTTCTAAGTAATGATTAAGAAAGGTGAGAATGTAGATCTCATCTTTGACTTTGGAGCTCCTTTCTTCTTGCCCACAGGAATTTTAAATACTGTTATTGTGGTTTATTTCACTAATTTTAATATGTAAAACATGTAAGAATTATTATACTTTTTAACTTGTATGCTTTTATCATTAGGATATTAAGAATTATTTTATCAAAAAATGACTGTTTTGTATAATTATACCCTCATTTTATTACATTTTCTCTTTCATCAGACTTATATTTTTCACACTGTCCAATTTATACTCCAGTGGCTGTTTAGGTCTGCTGTATTGTAGCAAATTGAAGAGTCTCTTTCAGCTGCACTTTTAGTCTGAATAAAGTATAGAGTTATGTATTATTTTCCTGCTATTTTCCTTCCTCATCCTCTGAGACTGGATCATTTCATACCATAAAACATGACTCTGACTCTATTTTGGACACTGCTCCCAGTGCTGCTGCATGGCCGCGTATGCAAGCCCTTCAATCTACCTGGCCAGTCTCAGTTACAAGCAGTGCTGCTATGAACAGCCTCTGTCACGTGCTGGGATTTTCCATGCGCTGGGCTATCAGGTTCAGGTATAGTATCCCTAGGTATTGTCAGCTTTCCTCAAGTTGTTCTGTGGCATTTGATATCCCCACTAATTCTGCTATAGAGTCCTCTTTCTTTCTATGAACTTCCTTGCTTTATAGCTTCTGTTAAGTTGTCTACATGAGTAGAATTTTATTGTTTTAATTTTGATTTATGTAATTAGTAGTGGGTTGGAGAATAAATTACATATGTGAATTTTCCTTTCAAATGTTATCCTCATTTTTATAGGATATCAACCATTTTTATACATTTTAAGTATTAGTTTTCACTGTTACAAATTTTATGCTGGAAGCGCCTATGTTTTATTAGACATAGATTTCCCTAGTCAAGATGCAGTTTGTTTTTGTTCTTTGTTTCTTGTTACCTTTTCTGACTATGATTTTATGTAGCTCTAAAAATGTCCTTCACTAGATACTAGATTAAGATAGAATGTGACATTCACCTATTCTGCCTTTCTCTTGCTTTCCTTTTTTTTTTTTTTTCTTGCTTTTAATATAAAGACATTGGTTGGGGAGGTAGCTTAGCAGTCTAAGTGCTTGCCTAGCAAGCTCAAGGGCTCAGGTTCGATCCCTAGTACTGCGTGTCCTACCAGTCCTGGAACCCCGGGCACACTATGCCAGCCACCGAAGCTGGACATGGTGGTGCACGCCTGTAATCTCAATGCTGGGGAGGCTGAGACAAGAGAATCCCTATGAGTCTGAGCTGCGCCGTAGTGAGGCCTTGTACCAAATGAATAAATAAAAGATTAAAAAGAAAAAAGTTTTTAAAAAGTTTTAAAATATAAAGACTTTGTCAAGAGAAGCTATTAAAAATTCTTCACCACCATTGCGTAAAATGATATTTTAACAACAAATTACATGGAGATAATTTCACAACAGTTAATAGTCACTTACACTTATATAAAGTTATCACTTCAAAAAACATTTTTTTTTCTCTCATTGTATAGCACTCCAGTTCATGGATCAGCAGTTGAGACCCACTAAATTAGGACTTTGTCAATCTTAGAGCAGAGACATGGTAGATGAGAAAATGGAAACCTAAGAACTCTGGTTAAAGACATCAGTGTAACACTATTACATCTTTGTAACAGTTGATGCATTTTGTCAATTTGAGTTCAGAAGTTTAAGCAACTCAGGAGGGAACCAGGACCCTTATTTTGTAAATATCCTCATCTTCTGCAAGAGGGGTGCACAAGATGGTGTGAGTGGTACCCCCACTCTCGAGGTAGTCTGCCTGCAATATGAAGGAGGGAAAGAGACCTGCTTTCCCTCCTGCTCTTCTGCTCTTGCTGTCTTCTGCTGCCTTGAGCTGTTGCCCCTCTTCCCTGCCACCCTGCCTTGGAGCCAGCTGCTGATGTACTGAAACTTTCACAAACTATGAGCTATGTAATCCTTTCCTTCCTTAATTTGGAGATCCCACTCACACAAGGGTATCTTTTCTCAGCCACAAGAGATAGGTAACCAAGACAACCTTCAAGCCTGGTTTAGAATAAGCTCTAGGCAGCCAATTATATTTTTCGATCATCTCAATTAGATCACTGTCTTCTAAATTCACATAGTAGTGGAATAGTCTAGTGCTTCATGCTGTGTGTCTTCCTCTGTGCAGAATATTTTTGACAGTCATCCATATGTTGTGTACATCAGTAGTTTGGGCTGCTGACTGCTATACCACTGAACATTCGAATGTGCACCAGAATGCTTATCCATTCACTTGATAGTGGGCCTTTGGGCGGCTTCTAATTTGGGGCAAGTACAATATCAATAAAGCTTCTATGGGCTTTGTGTACAAGTGTTCATGTGGTTTTAAGTTTTCATTCTTTTTCACTATACAACTTGAAATTTCTGCTTTTTTTTTTTTTTTTAAGAGTCAGTCACTTTCCCAAAGTGGTTGTACCACTGTATAGTCCAACCATTAATGTGTGAGTATTCTAGTTGTAGACATTTCTGGTAATGTTTGCTATTGTGAGTATTGGTTTTGAGACAGTCACACTATGTTGCGTAGATTGATCTCAAACTTAAGGGTTCAAGTAATTCTGTCTCCTCAGATTTGCAGATATCTTGAACTTGCCACCGCACTTGGTTCATGACCATTTATTTACTTATTGACAGGGCCTCACTACGTAGTTTGTGCTGGCCTCGTGCTCACTTTTGTGGCTCCTAAGCTGGTCTCAAAATTGCAGTGATCCTCCTGTATCAACTAGTCAGGTTCTGGGATTACAGGCTTGTGTCACCATGCCCAGTTTTGAAGCAGCACAGCCCATCAATGGTTCCAAGGCCGGAACAGCATACAGGGCCAGGGACTGAACTCAGGTCCTCATGCTTGCCAGGTAGATGCTTATTGCCTCTGAGCTATCTCCTCATCCCTACTCATGATTATTTTTAATTTTAGACATTCTGATGGATATTTAATATACCTCATGTGGGTTTACAATTATAATCAACTTCTACGATTAGATATATGGTCTCTTTGAATTTTTATTTGTAGCATGACATATAAATAGTTTATTTTTTCTATATCATATCCAGATCCATTAGCATTATTATTAATTTAACCACTTTCCTAGTGGCTTTGGTTGTAGTAGTTACATTCCCACCAAGTATGTAGGAGTGTTCTTTGTTCTTTGGATTTTCACCAGAGCTCATTAATTTTTGTGTTCTACATGGTAGCCCTTCAGCTTTGTGTGAGTTAGAAAGTCAAAGTAGCTTTGACCTGCACTTCTCTGATGGCAAGAGATCAAGAAACGTTAAATGTGTACTCCAGTTTCCCCCAACATATTCAGCCATTGTGTCACACACACACACACACACACACACACACACACACACACACCTCTTATCCCAGGAAATAACTTTAGCAACTGTTTGAAAATCAGTTGACACAGTTTTCTTTTTGGACCTACACATCCTTTTTACTGATCGTAGTGAAGTTGCTTGTAGATCAAATTATTTTGTTCACTTTATTTCCATCAAATCTCGAAACAGTAAGTTCCCTGTATATCAAATTATTTATTATATTTTCAACAAATCTTACAATGACACAGAATGAGTCTTCCAAGTTTGTTCTTCTCTTCAAAACTGCTTATGTATCACAGTTTCCATGACTTTAATATAGATTTTACAGCTTGTCAGTTTCAAAATTGACAGTATTGAGAGTGGGATTTTGTTCAATCTAGAAGTCTTTTAGAAGAGAATTAAAAATGGCACAGTTCCACATTTGTTTCAATATTTAAATATTTCTATCACAATTTTGAGGGTTTTAGGGGTGGTGGATTACTGCAGATTGACCCAAAGGAGCTCTGAGCTATGTTCCTTGCCTCTTTTCGTTTCTTACTTTGAGAAGGCTCCCATTAAATTGGCCAGCTGGCCTCTAATTTTCAATTCTTCCACCTCAGCTTCCAGAGTAGCTGGAACAAAAAGTGCACAGTTAAATTGATATGTAGAAAATGACACTCTAATAGAAGTACTAGTGTTTTTAAAAATCAGGGACATTTGCAATTCAACTGGATCAGCTTGTTCTACAATTGTGCTAACTCAGACCTGTTCAGTAGGCTCTCATGCCTGCTGGCAGAAGGAAGAGCTAGGCAAGGGTCCAGACATCCATTTCTTTTTTGCACTACAAAGGTAATTTAGAAATAATATTTTTAATATTTTGTTTCTTATTTAGGATTATGTTTACTTCTATTAGTAAATGTTTGCAGTACACAATGGTTATATCCATTGTAGGGATTGCTACATGTATACAAGACATTTAAATTTTTCTCCCTTTTCTCAACTTTCTTTTTATTTTGTCAGCATCAGATTCATATTTCTTTTCTTTTTTCTTTTTTTGTATTTTAGGGGAGGGTCTACAGGGTGTTCAGGGTCTCACTGCTAGATTGCACTCCTAAAGATCCACCTGTTTGTAGCCTCCCAAGAGTAGGGTATACAGACACATACCACCAGGCCCAAGCCACCAGGCCCAGTTTCAATTGCTGTCTCAGCATGCCCTGGGGTGGGGGGGTCAGGACCAGCATGGCAGGCCTGGAGATTGAAACCCTGGCACCTGTGCCTACTTTCAGGTGCTTTAATCCTCTGAGATATTTGGCTGGCCCTCAGATTCATATTACTTATAAGACCTTATAAAGTCAATTCTCATATATACAGATTGCAAACTAGACCAGTAGGCCAAAGGACATACAAAACATTTAAGATGACTACCAACTCGAGGTACACTTTTAGATACATTTTTCATGCTGAATTATAAAAATGCTTTTTCCTCTTGCTCTCTCTTTTCCTATTACTTATCTTTTCTTTTGTACTTTATATATTAATATTTTCATGTAAGAGAAACCTTGAAGTAATTAAAACTTTAGTATTTCATTGTTCTAAATACCACATTTTCATCCACTCACTTTTTAATGCGCATATTGTAAGCTGTTCCCAAGATTTAACTATTATGAATTGTGCTGCTATAAACACGACTCTTCATGGTGCGTTCAACTCTCTAGGGATGATGTCTAAATGGAGAAGAGCCGGTGCAGATAGGATTTTTAGCTTTAGTTCTG
>PVKN010037726.1:0-11193 GCA_004027915.1 Capromys pilorides
TTACCCTCTGTCCAAAGGATGACAGCTATTGTGAAAGCTATTAAACGTTTGTTCTGCATCTCATATATTCATAACAGAATATTCCCTAAGTACACTTTCTATTCTTAGAGAATCCAATTTCCCATTTTTACACTCCTCCAGAATCTTTCATTGAAAACATAGTTTTCTTTCATGATTATTGTTTCTCAGTAGATTGATTCCCATTCCTTCCTCTTTATTTCAAATAAGACTTCTTCCATTTAAGCAGGAAAATCTTGTCTATACTGTTCTTTTCACTTGAAGTCTTTCTATGGAACACTGTCAACCCCCTCACTTACTGTCTTCCTTACTGCAATGAAGAAGGGAATCCCTGAGCACACAGAGATCTTTAAAGAGTTGGCTCCTTACTTTTTCTCCAGTTTACTTCAGTTTGCTGGTCCCTCTAAATTGCTTTCCACCTGCCCTTCTCAGTCACATCTTACATCGCTGGTTCCCTTGTATGATTTTCTTCAGTTTTGCAATTTTTTTTTTTCATTATCTTCATGCTTCTAGCTCTTTTCTATCCCAGAATCCTTACACAGGGTCCTCTTTCTACTCTAATGTTCTACCACTTGCTCTTCCATTAGTATTTTTTGATGTCTGAATTTGGGTCTCAATATAATATTTTCTCCTTGTGGGAGCTTGTATGTTACCTCAGTTGTCTAAGCTCCTGTGCAGGCAAACACAGTCAGGTGCAGGGGACAGTGGTTCAATTCCCACCTCCAAGTGCCTTACCAGATCCACCCTTAAGGCAGCCTTAGCTAGTAAAAAAAAAAAAAAAAGAAAAGAAAAAAAAAAATCCTCCTCCTTGGAAATATTAGTTTGATTTATATTAAATAAGACTCCTATACCTCTTTCCTATAAATCCATTGCTATTTCTAGCTTGAATTTATCACAACTTGTAATTACATTTATTTGAGCAGTGACACATTAAAATGTGTTTTATTTGTTTAACTACACTTCTATTTCTCTGAGGCCCATGTGGCAATGACCATAAACATGGGGTTCACTGACCACTCCTCAATATCTAATAACTACATGCTTTGTACACAATAAGTACTTGGCAGAAATGAGAAAAAAAAACTGGCTGAATTCACCTTAAATTGTTTTTGTTTTTCTGTTTCTTGCTAAAGCTTATTCATTACTCATTTTTTTGTATGTTAGGGTTGTCAGCATGTCCTTCAGACACCTAAGATTTTATTATTTTATTTTATTTTGTATTTCAGGGAAGGGTGTACAGGGCATTCAGGGTCTCACTGCTAGCTTGGACTCATAGTGATATGTCTTTTTACAGCCTCCCAAGAGCTGGGATTACAGGAGCGCACCACCATACCCAGTCTCATTTGCCATCTCAGCACACCCTGCGGACAGGGCCGGCATGGCAGGCCCAGGGATCAAACCCCTGGCCCCTGGGCCTGCTTGTAGGCACTTTAATCCACTGAGCTATTTGACTGGCCCGAGATGCCCAAGATTTTAGATCGCAGTTCCAGTACACACTCTCATTGTCAGCTTCCTGAAGTCTGCTTTATTCCATGTAATACACACAGAGCACTGAATGAAGACCAAATGCAGACTGCAGTTAGCTAAACACTGGCCTCAAAAACCTGACCTTGCCTATCAATCTGGCCCAGCTTTCACAGGTACAGGCTTCATCTGATCAGTGCTAAAGCATTATTCAAAACTCAACACATGTGACATTACCTAACAGGAATGTCTCCCTGACTTCTCTATCTTGAGAACAGATCTTTCTACTTCACTATTATGGAGTTTCACTTAGTGCTAAAATCTGTAACAAAAACTACAGAATAGCTATCATCTGTAACAATCCTTCTAACAGACTCTTAAAATCACACAAAGTACACTTCCAAGCCAGACTTAATCCACAATAATGCTTAACACAGTAATGACTAGATGCCTATGATGACAATAATTTTAAAAACCTGGTTACAAGGAAAATAGAGAACAAAATAATGTCAAAGAGCAAAAATTTAGGGCTGGCCAAATAGATCAGTAAAGTACCTGCTTAGACAGGCTCAGCGACCAGGATTTGATCCCTGGTGTGCTGTTCTGGCCACAACCCCAGGACGTGCTGAGATGGCTACTGAGACTGGACATGGTGGCACACCTCTAATTCCAGTGCTTGGGAGGCTGAAAACAAAAGGATCACTACAAGTCCTACCTCTGTAGTGAGACCCTGTAGAACCTGTACTAAAATACATAAAAATATTGAATATATTAAAAAAGAGCAGCAATTCTTACATATTTAGACATCTAACAAATAATTCATTTAAGTCCAAGACATTACCATTTGGTTCAAATGATGAAAAACAAAGAAGAAATGCCATTATGATTTAGGACCTGAAAGAACTTCTTGATTTCATTATTAAAACAACAAACCAAATTGTGGTGGGTTTCCTTTGATGACAAATCTTATCAACGAGAGCCAATACATTCCATCTCAATTAAGAAATTTTAGCTGGGTTACTAACCTTTAAAACTTAAATAAGTTGACACTTAACATGGAATAATTAGAAGTGCTTTTGTAATTAAGAAATAAGGTATTCTGGAGCATGGCACTTCTGCAAAAGTACTGCGTGTCTTGAACACATGAAGACAGACTGGAGGAACAGCGTCTCAGCCTCTTGGGAAATGCAGGAATCCCTAGAAATATGCTCAGATAAGCTTGTGGGATATACAGACATTTTTTTTTTTATATTTAAATATCACCTTATAAGTTTTTGGACTAATGTTTATCACATTTCCCCTGTTCTCTGGAAACAATGCATCAATTTTCTTTTTTAAACTCTATGTACACAAAATGTTCTACATTGTTATCATGTGCATTGCCACAAAATAACCATCTTTTATGTTATTTTAGTCCCTGCTTACATATGTTTATGAATATGCATACATGCTGTACATAGGCAAATATACACAGTATTTTGAGCAGTGGCAATGATACAAATTAAAGAGCATTGTGCCATCACTAGGATTTAAACGCACAATAATTATCTAAAACACAACTGAGGAAAGCCATAAGACTTGCATAAAAGACTTTACCAAGAAAAACTTGTAAGAAATCAGAAAAAAATTGAACAAATCCTGTTTGTGTTAAAAGTTATTCACTTATAAAATATCACCATGTTATTTTTTAGTTGTTCTCTTTAATATCATGCTGTGGGAGTTGTAATGGTTTTGAAAGTGCATACATTGTTTTATCAAGCAAAACACCCACAAAAAAGAGAGAGAGAACCATATGCAGAATCATGTGCCTTTGATCATTTCGCTGAATTTTGTACATTGTCCAGTTGATAACGGACATTTCATTTCAGTGTGTTTACTTACAAATATTGACACAAGGCCAAGCTTTGTAATATACTTAACTTGTATAAAATATTTAATGGAAAATTTAAATTCAGTTTGGAAGTCTCAAAAAATGAAAATTACTCACAAATTCCATTTTTAAGTTAATTTCATTTTGTTTATCTGTTTGTTTCTTTGTTTTTTTATTTATTTACTTTGAGCTACCTCTGATTGAACTCAGAACCTTGTATTTGACAAACAGCCACTTATACCACTGAGCTATATCCCCAGCCCTTTAAGCTAATTTTAGACTAAAACTCTAAAATAACTTTTACATTTCAAGTCTCAGTACAATGTCTATCACTCATACTGAAATGTTAATTTAATTCTACTTTAATTTTCTAATGTTGAAATATTTTCCAAATATTTATACTTTTCAAAGTACATGGAGATGTCACTGGATTAGTACAGCACTGGGGGCAGAAAGATAGCTGCTTCTGACCACATTCCTCCCAGAGCTGTCGCACAGCAAAATCATGTAGGATAGCAGGCTTGAAATGCTTTATTTAAAAAATTTCTGTTCACTAATTTTTATTTATGATTGAGAAAATAAGGCAGAATGGAAGTATGGATATCATCAAGATTAATACATGTAAAAAAAATGAGATATACCCATAAAGTAGGGCAATTTTCTAATGACTTGGATTGCTGACATTATATTTGGGAAGGTTCACATTTTTTCAAGTATTTCTGACTATAGGATAATTTTCATTGCTCTATGAAAAAAATTCCTACCTGACAACTAACACAAAATTAGCAACAAACCCAGGCCTACTTAAACCCTTCAGTGCAGAAGTCAGGAGACCAAGTAGATCAGCGTTTTCTCTTATCTCACCAGATGGGAACAATATAATTCCTTGTATGACACTCAGTGCAATTTGCCAGACAGTCATAATGATCAAGCTACCAATGCAAAGACAGCATATACCATGTGTGGAAACTGTAAGACATTATGTTAGACATAAAAGATGCATTAGGTGCAGGTCTTGCCCTAGCTCACAAAGTAGTACCCAAACTCACAGGCATGAGTCAGCATTCCACTTGTTCATGAGTTGTTCGGACAACATACAAGGAAGAAAATATCCAGGAGTAGAAATCAGGGGATGGGAAAGACCCTAGCACAGCACATTGAAATCAAGTGACATAAAGAAGCAAATGGAATAGGCTCTGACACAGGACATGTATCGGCAACTTTTGGCTTAGGGGAACCATCCAGTGCAGTATATACATCCACCTTTTACACACTTTTGCTCCAGTGCTTAGGCATGCAAGGAAACATGCCTAAGACTGACAAAGCTCACCATGGTTCACTTCTCAAAAACTCATGGGCCCTAGTTACTATAAATGTAGTCTCAGCTATCCTAGAAATGTGTCCTTTTTGTGAAATGCTGAAGGGTATAATGGCTTCCATTACTGTGTTTTTTGTTTTTTGTTTTGTTTTTAACTAGGAGAATGAACTGAATAGTGAACTAATTTCCTTACATTTATATTAGTAGGAGAAACAGAAGAAAACTAACAAAACAGAGATATTATGCCCCCAAGTGTCACACTGGATAGTGTTTTCAACAAAACCAAGTAGAAACAAAATATAAAGGAAACTCTAAGAAGCCACTCTGCAAGCACCTAGTACTGGAGTTTTGCCATGGAAATTGTAGAGTGTGTTAAAGACATGACTGACCACCATCTAAGGCCTAGACTCACGAGTCTGGCCTTAAGAAGAGTCACATATGTACTGTACCTATGGGCAACTGCATACACATATGTACCAGTGTCTGTTAATGTTCAGTTATCTAATAATTTCTAATTTATTTGTTATGCCCTAATTTTCTATCTTTCTATTTCCAGAAACCATTCTCACTTATAGAAATACTAAATAAAAATTGTCTTATCCTTTGATAAAAGAAGGTATTTAGTTTGCTCCTAATGTTGAAATGATTAGACCAGCTGGAAAAATTTTTAAATGCTAATGTAAGCATAGATCCTACCCATAAGTAAACATATAGTCTCAAGGACAAGATAAAAGAACAGTATTGTTTTTTTAAAAATGTTTTCTTTTAAGATTTCTCCTATTTATAAACACTAAGTAATGTGGCACTAACCTGCCATTAATCAGATGCCTATGAAAGCATACTGTGTGGAATTAATCTCTTAAAGATTCTTAAAATTAGTGTGTGGATACAATAACACTGTGCTAATATTTAAATTTCAGGGGTTGAGGAGAAAGCTAGGCAGTCTAAGTGCTTGCCTGGCAAACACAAGATCCTAGAGTTCTACCCCCAGAACCACATGCCATGATGGCCCCAGAACCTTGAGTGTACCATGCTAGACACTAAAACCAGTCATGTTGATGAATGCCTGCAATCCCAGAACTGGGGAGAGTGAGACAGGAGGATCACTACGAGTCCCAAATGCATAGCAAGACCTTGTAACAAAACATAAATGATATTCTTTTTTACAAAAATTCAGGAAAAGGTTGAGAAGTTAGCTTACAAAGATGTCAGTGCTCCACTATTCCCTAAATGCCAATATGACTTTCATATTATTTAGAATTCTGCACCCTGAACCACACTCATTTAAAGGACTGTAATGTCAATTTGAAACTAGTCATGTGCTAAAATAGACAATAGAATAAAAGGAAAAAAAAATGTTATTGTAATCCAACATGGACAGTGTACCTAAAAGTGTGCCTTGATTTAGTATCTTTGTCTTATGTCTTTTTTACGTTTTTTAGCTTGTGAGCCTAGCTATTAATCTGTATGTATGACAATTAACTTTGTGAGTACTTGCAAATGTATCTGATGAGGGTCTAAAAAGGGGGGTTGTTGAAGGAAGGGGAAAAGAAAAGAACTGAGATCAGTAATGCAAAAGTATCAACTCCCTACCACAAATGTTATCATTATGTACTGCAAACATGTACTAATATAGTGAAAACTTGAAAAACAGTTTGAAGGTCAATGTGCAGCCTAGTCATATGCTGAAAAAGCAGAAGGAGAGGTCTGGTTTTTAAGCTCTAACTACAAAATATTTATTAAAAGTGTTTGTAATTTTAAAGACTATACATATAATAATTTATGTGTTGGAAATAATCATAATTCTCAAGAGATTTAGGAGTGTCCTGTATGTCCTACGGACTTCTCATTTCTCCATCTGCTTGAACAGTAGTAGCACTCTAATCATCCTGTTAAGGTTGATGGATTCCAAATTTGATTCTTAAATCTCAGTGGATGTCTTTTTACAATAGTCATGGACTTCTCTTTTTATGGTATTTTCCTCCTTAAAATTAACAAGAATTTTCATAAAATCAATTTATATAGCCAAACAACCTTTCAAAGAATAAAATAAAAACAACTATGACACAAACTAAAAAGAATAGAGACTCTTAAATAAGAGTTTTAAGTTAAAAGAACTTTAAAATGTTTTTCAAAAATTGTTAATGAGGAGCTGGTGTATGCTATCACACCAGGTTAAAGTTTACTAATCATCACGTTGTTCACTGACACAGGTATAGAAGAAGGGAACAATCCCCAGGGTGTTGCAACAGTAAAGAGTTTACAGTAGCAATTCACAGGAGACAGTCAAGAGATTTAGAAGGACCTTATACCCTCAATACAATAGCATTACAACCAAATACCAGATGGAAGAAATCAGCAGAGGCATTTGAATATATCCACATTGGCAAAGGCAGAAAGGGTATATAGGTATAGATGACATCCCAATTTGTAATCTAACAATTTCAAAAGCACACAGATTTTCTCAAACAATTCCCACAGAATTCTAAAGGACACAAGCCTGAAAACAAAAGGAAAACTTGATTTCTTTCTTTCTTCCTTCCTTCCTTCCTTCCTTTCTTTCTTTCCTTCTTTCTTTCTTTCTTTCTTTCTTTCCGTGTTTCTTTCTTTCTTATTATAAGGTCTCGCTATGCAGCTGTGACTAATACTGATCTTACTGTCTCAGTCTCCCTGGGGCTGGGATTCTAGGTATATGCCATGGCATGTGGTACTGGAATTGAATCAGCCCTTGCGCTTCCAGGTAGGGCTTAGACTGCTGAGCTATCTCCACAGCCCACTGTTTGATGATATTAAAAACAGTTAAGAAACTTGAAAGGATAAAAACCCACAAACATTAGCAAGTGGGGCTTAAATAAAGCAGAGAAAAAATATAATTATTGAAATTTAAAATTGGATATGCTATAGTACCTTTTAGACAATGCCTAATAAAATGATTAGAATTAAAAATAATTTGAAGAAATAGTTAAGATGTAGTATATGGATACTCTGTGATACAAATTATAAATGCATATATTTAAGAGTCAGGGAGAGGGGCTGGGGAGATAGCTCCGTGGCACCAGTGCATGCCTGACAAATGCAAGGTCGTGAGTTAGAACCCCAGTCCCACCAAAAAAAAAAAAAAAAAGAAAGTCAGGGAGAACACAGGCAAACTATATAACATACATACAGAAAAACAATAATAAAGCACATTGTATTAAAGATATCACTTTAGTAAGTTGTCCTGAATTGCTGTAAATTATTAAACTCCAAAAAAATCTCAAGCTGGGTAAATTAAAAAGAAAGAAAAACCATCTACATACAGCATAGTAAAACTCCAGAAGAAAAAAATTAAAAAGAAGATATTAAAAACAGAGAAAAATAGATCACAAAGGAATTGTAAGTAGACTAAGGTGATACATTGTCAGCAATCACAGAAGCCAAAAATGGAGGAATAATTTTTCTTCAACGTGCTATAATTGTCAAATTCAACTCCTGTATCTACAGCAACTAACATCTAAAAGCAGAAGTGTACTAGGCTTAATAAAGTGGGAGAAATCGCCGAGACAGGAGATGAGGTATGGTAGAGCTGCTTGGGAAGTAAGCACAAGCTGTTAATTAAAGATCCCAGAACAAGGGCAAGAACAGTTTTCAAAGCTCTGCGCATGGACTTGTCGCGGGAACTGAGCAGGTTTTCTACAGGACCGGTAGCCCTAATGTCAGCCTGAGCCATTGGTGATACAAGGACGACCCATGCTGAGGTTTTGCCACTGAGCTTCCTTGCCTGGGGGCCCACCTTGCACTGCAGGGTACACTTCTTTTTCTGCTTTTACTTAGCGCAGATTCGCCCAGCAGAGCCAGTTTCTATTCGCACCTCCAATAAAATTTTCTATTGTTTGTGCTTGTCTTGACCAGTTCCTTGCTCAAGACAGAAAGAACCTAGAAACCACCTCCAAAAGGAGAATTCTGCACCTCAAAACCTGGCAATACTACTACTTAAGTCATTTCTTGCTGTGTCTACTAATCCAAAGTTTTCAAAAATACAGACAAGTTTACATAAAAATATAACATATAACAGTTAACATAAAACTGAACTTTTAATTGTTTAAATTTTTCAAGTTGCTATACACTAATGTGCAATTAAAGTGCATTTTTATACTGCTTCCAATCAACTCTTTGAAAACCACTGTTTAATACCAGTGGCAGCAGCTTCCCATATCAATGGAATACTAAGCAAAAGAAAATTACAGAAAAATAGCTGTTATAAATTTCCCTCAAGACACAAACATAACTAAATGGTATATTATTAGGGATACAGAAACACATGATGATGGTCTATTCCTTAATCACTGTATATGACCATACAGAAATGTTCATTTTTTATTTATTTACTTTTTGGCTGGCTCAGCCCACCCCGAGGGCTGGCATGGCATGTGGTACTAGGGATCGAACTGCAGTCTCCTGTGCTTGCCTAATTTTGCCTAAGCAGGCACTTTAGAGTGCTGACCTACATCACTGGCCCCAGAAATGCTTATTATTAAAACTGTATTTGTATTTTATAAGGAAAGTGACAACCTTATAGAACGCCTGCTATAAAATATGCAGTGTATTTTTAAATAAAGGAAGAATCCCAGGGTGTAAGGCTTTCTGGTTCTCTCCTTTCAACTTAAGTCAGAAAATGAGATGGAAAAGAAGGACTAGGTATGTACTCTGTGGTTCCAAAGCTAAATGCATTTCAGGAAGTCAGAGTCCCTGGTATAAATATTGTGCTTTCCCATCATGACAGTTCATTCATCCAAAATATATAGGAGGAAATGGTATAAAAAATTCTTAATGTACAGAACCATAGTACCATTTTTCATTACTATATAACATTGTCAATATTACCACTGTAAAGTATACTTAGGCACTGTAACGAGTTACTCAGTCCAGACCACAAAAATAACCTGGACTCGTGGCCTGAACAACAGAGACCGATTTTCTCAGTGTATACGGTAGAAGTCCAATGTCATGGCTTCAGCAAAGTGAAGCTTCTCTCTCAGGCATGTAGGTGGCTGCCACCTCACTGTGTGCTCATCTGACCTCCTCTCCATGTGCATGTAGGCAGGGAAAGAGATGGAGAAAGTACAAAAAAGAAAAGGCTAAATACCAGTCTCCTCTAAGGAGTCACTAATTCCCTGATATCAGGGCCCCACCCTTGTGATCTCATTTCTCCTAGGTTTCCTCTTATCTCTAAACAGAATCATTCTGGGGAAACGGACTTCAACTATGAATGAGGAACACAATCAACACATAGCATGATCATTTTTTAAAATCTGTTGCACTCTTGCTATGAAGGTATATTTCTTTATAACAAACACCTAGCATTTGAATACAGGATTAAAAGACACATTTTAATTTTTCACCTTACTCCTGAGTGACTTACCAAAATGGCTTTACCCATTTTCCCTATCACCACTGGTACATGAAGAACAAGTGTTTTCTCATAACAAACACTGGATAGGCTTAATCCTCACCAATATTATCAATATTAAGAAAACACGGTGTTAATTTCTAATTCCTATGTAAATAGGGAATATAAAGATATCATCAATGTTTGTAGTTTTTACTTCAATGAATTTATCTTTTCTTTTTTTACTACTTAAAACTTCACATTTTACCCTGTACTTTTCTTCACTGTTGTCTGTTACTCTTGTTGCAGGGACAAATACTTGATACCCAAAATGAAGGAAGCAAAGGTTTATTTAGCTCACAGTTATTGGAGGTTCAGTCCATAATCACCTTGCTCCAAGGCAGAGTGGCACATGGCAGAGAGCAAATGTTCATGGTAGTGGCAAAGAACAGGGAGCAAAAGGGAAGAGCAGCAGCACAGGCAGCTAGCTAGTCTCTCTCTCTCTTTCTCTCTCTCTCTCTCTCTCTCTCTCTCTCTCTCTCTCTCTCTCTCTCTCTCTCCTTACACTGTAATGCAGAGTACCTGCCCCAGGGCACTCACACCCATAATCCCAGCACTGGGAATCAGTCAGAAACTCAAAAAAAAAAAAAAAAAACAGGAACTCCAGAAACTGCCCCATGACTTCACGAGGCTTTGCGGGGACACCTAGACAGAAATTGTAACAACTGTCTTTCATTTGGATTTATATTCTAGTGTTAATCCTTTGTTAAATATATTGAAGATATTGATTTTCATCTATGTAATCTTTTAACTTTGTATAATGTCTTGTCACATTTGTGTTTTCAATTTTTATGTAGAAATACTGTATAGCTCAATACTTTCTATGGGTGGAAAGGACAACAGAATCTGAAAAATAGTTTTGGAATCACTTATTTATAACTATTGTTTAGAAGAAAATTAGTTTTAATAGCAAATATTATGAGGAGGTTGAAATTGATGTGCATTTGTGAGGCATACAGTTTTACATGAAATAAAATCAGCTCAAATCAGAGTGCATTAATTTGTAACCTGTTTCTCAGGAAGCTTCTAAGAATTCAGAAATCAGCCCTATGCTGTTACACAAAGACAGTATTTTACCTGACACATATGTATAAT
>PVKN010037727.1:0-11198 GCA_004027915.1 Capromys pilorides
GCTTAGTCCACTGACCTATCTCGTTGGCCCTTGGTCTTTTACTCTGTACCACCCACAGACTTTTTGGTGATTCCCTGGACTTTAGTCACAAACCAGTGGCTTTCTATCCATAACTTGTTTGTCCCACTGAACCAATGGACGGATAAGGAGCTTTCCAAATCACCTTGCCTGGGACAACTACCTTAAGGGCAAGGCCCAGGTATTTGCACCCAGAGTTGGGCCATAAATGTGTATCCTGCAAACAATTGACACTTTCTGTTTGGTGTATTCTGAGGATGCTCAAAAGGGCCAGGGCTCTGACCTCACTCCTACATCAACTGCTTCTGTGATTCAATCAAGTAATGTCAGGTGCTAGTCTACACAAGGGATGGACAGCCAAGCAAAACACATGTTCCCCACATAGTATAATCTGTATATTTTTACATCTAGGTCTATATTTATAGTATAAATAAATATGCATAAATATAATAATAAGTATGCATAAATATACCTGCAGAAAAACTCTATGTAACAGTCTATCAATCCTTAAACAGATTTATCTCTATTTACTTAGCAATATTATAGACAGCAGCTTTTATCACTGCATACATACTGTGCTGCCTCCGATTAGCATAAATAATCATGATCACTAAACTATCACAAAAGCAAAAACCATGCAACCTACAATCAGTATTTTGGTTCATCCAGAAAGTTTCAATGTCTTGGAACATGACTTGAGTTATTAATCATGTTACATAACCTACCAAAATTCTGCCTCCTGTGGAATTTGGAGAGCTGTGTCAAAGCTCAGCTCCACAAGGTCACACGCCCACTACCAGTCACAGACTCCATGGAATTCATGGAATAAGTCAGGTTAGCACAGCAATGAGGAACACACTGTGCCTACAACACAGAGGTGTCCGCTGCTACACGGTCGTGCGGAGGCAAGGCTGCTGCTTTCTTGCTCTGGGCAATGTCATGGATTAGGCTGATGCCAATTCACCATCAGACCTGCTTTACTAGGCCAGAAGACAAGGATAGCATCTCCCCTCCACCTAGCCATCTAGCCTGCAGACCTGCTGATCTGGAACAGCCTAGAGCCTGGGAGAGAAAAGGGGGCTCTGCCTGGTCAACCACCAATGTCAAGAACAAAGACATGCGGGCTTCCACTTTAGAGTAGCCCTGTAGGCCAGGGATATAGCCCAGACGAACAGCACCTGCCTGGCAAACACAGGGTCCTGAGTTCAGTTCCCAGACCCAAAACAAAAAAAAAAAAAAAAAAAAAGAGTGGCCCTGTGAGGCAGATGTTACTACCAAGCCTCCCTGGGTTGAGATGAAACAACTGAGCCTTAAATGATGCACATGATCTGCTGCGGCCATGGCTGATTGGGTTGCTCCACTCAGAAGGCTCTCAAGGTCCACACCAGGGCCCACACTGCTGTCTCACGGTTACTCCTGTACATATGCTCACTGCATGTGATAGACTTCTCATCTATATGATCTCTGTCATGTGTATTCTAAGTCTCTGTGAATAAAAGGGAAATTTAAGAGGCAGAGAAAAACCATTCAAAAATCAATTAACTCAGAGCTTTCACTATAACACCCAAGCTTAAAGTCACATAAAACTTTATTTCACAACACAAAAAGCTAAACTTCTCTTAGTTAATTAAAACAGGGAACAATGTCTCAGCTGACTTATAGTATGGGAAAGGATGTGGCACAATATAAAGTATATGTAATATTCTCCACAACACCATTTATGATAAATGAGACAGCCGATTTAAAACTCTCCATTAGGTCACATCAAAAACAATCTCAAAATCTGTTCACTGGGTGTGTGTGTGTGTGTGTGTGTGTGTGTATCTGTGCATACACGTCTGATTCATATATACATGTATATATGAACTGAATTCTACTTACAAGTCTATAACAAAATACCAGAGACTGGGAGGTTTAAACAACAGACACATACTTCTCATAGTTCTAAGGACAGGAGAGTCCTACTCAAGGTGCTGATGAGGTAGTTTTCAGCCGGAGGCCTCCTTTCTTGGCACATGGAAGGCCACTATCTCCCTGGGTGCTCCCCTGGCCTTTCCTGGGTGCGTGACAGGGTTGGATATCTTTCTTCCTTTTCAGGTCACCTCATCTACAAATCAGGCCCCCGTCTAACAAGCTTAACTTGCTTCTTTAAGGCCCTATCTCCACATGCAATCGTAATGGATGCTAGGGTTTTCACATATGCGATTTTAAGGCACACACTTTAGTGCAGTATGTGTAATCTAATACACAAATGTATAAGTATTTAATATTTATTATATTTAACATATAGAATATATTATAGGTGCAATAAAAATATGTATGAAGAGAAAAGACAGACCGAGACAGACAGATATTCCACTTAATGTTCCAGCACAGAATCAATATTATCTCTGGCTAATATTTTTCTTTATATTTCCCAAATTTCCAGTATCAAATGGACTGTAAACAAAATCATACAAAGAAAGTAACAAAAAATTTTAAAATAAAGGTACATACTTCCATATAAAAGTTTAAATCTTTTAGGCCTACTGTTCCACTTTTGGAATGAGTATAACAACAAAATATAATAAAATATTTTTCATCAAGTTCTTCATCCTTGAATTTTTCCAAGTGACAGACATGAATCTCATAAAAAAATTTTAAAAATTGCAACTTATGGCACAATGGGTTAAAAACTTAACTCAATTTATTTCATTTTATTTAAAATATGCTTTACTTATTAATCTTAACTACATTTCTATGGCTACATTTTACAGTACATTATATGACATTTAGAAGATGGATCTCTAAAATGATGAAACAGAAAAAAAAAAAAACTATTAACAGCCAAAAATTAAAGCCCAGAGACTAGTTTTCTAAACACCCTCAATTAAGGAACTCTTCAGGTATCTGGAAACCAAAGGAACTTTCAGCCACTTCTTTACTAGCAGAAATCACACCTAAAAGACCAACTTATATTGTCAGTAAAAATCTGCCAACTTTCACTGACATCAAGAGCACACTTGTGAAAATAAAACTGAAAATTCTCCTCAAGAATTTCTTGGCATGATGCTGTGGTGTCACACAACATCTGGATTCTTAGCTCTTTGATTACATAGCATAGATACAAATATTAAAGCAAAGATCTGCCAGTTCACCTTTTTTGCTAAGCTCTTGTTAACTATTTTTTTTCACCAAAAATAATGGAAGCAGGCAAAGAGAAACAGCAAAAGGAAGCCTTCTCCAAGAGAAAGAGAATACTTCAGCTTGATACAGAGACTTCATTGCTTGTTAGCCATTTACAACATCACTGTCAGAAAAGAATTTAGAAAAAAAAAAAAAAAGGATGGGGATGAAGAGAGAGTGGTAGAAAGAGAGGAAAAGGCTTATTGTTCCCCACGCTCCTCTGAAAGGGGTCTATGCCCCAAGGACCCAACTCCTGCTTCTCCCTAACAGCAGTATGATCTGAAGCCAAAACAAAAGCCCTCCCTCTATTCACCAAATGTCCAACCCAATCAGCAAAACCAAACTAGTCCAATGAGTGAAACTGTTCAAGCAGTTGCTCACACTAGGCCTAGCAAGGGCAGGTCAGGAACTCACATCAGCAAGAACAGTGCTGCTGCTCTGGCCCAGAAGTCAACACAGGGTATGAGGGAAATCCGAAACAGAGGCAAAACCAGTCAGGCACTGGCAGATGGCTAAATAAATGCACTGTCCCCTAAGAATCCAAAAAGCTCAAATTTTGCACAAGCCACCAGACACTGGAGGCCTGTTGCTCTGAGAGTTCACACCACGGACATTACAGTGCATCCCTTTAATATAAACATCAACCCCAAAAGATTCTAATGAGCAGCAATATCAGTGCATGTTTTAGATGTGGTCAATCACATGGTAAACACCCTGCCTGAAAGTGATATATTACACTTAGGAAGAATAAACGTTTAACAAGATAAATTGTGTAGTAAATCAAAAGAGGGCATTCATTCAGAGTATACAGGAAAGGGTGTTTCAAAGCATAAATATAACTGTGAGTGTTGACTGCATAAGAAATTTATTAAAATAAGAAACTTAATCCATTTTTTTTAAAAAAAAAGGGAAGTTACATTTTAAAGCTTTTCAAAAGTTTAGCATGCGGCTAAGGTTATAGAACTTGTCAAGGAAACAAGAAATTCAAGATAAAACATAAATTGTGTTTGCCGGTTGAGTCTATTAATAGTAAAACAGTAAACCATTTAAATACAAGGTGTAAATGCAACACTCTTCAATCACACACTTCATTTATTTTTGCTAATAGGTGCAGGGCAAGCCACTTACCTAGACATCTAACTTCACACAACCATAACCCCTCAGAAATCAAAGCAAACTCTTTCCTAGTCATCATGTAGGCCAAGCCTTCATATATTAAAAACCACTTATTACGGTAGGGGAGACAGTTCAATGGCTCATTAGTATTATAATGCCTAGGGTCTAAGCCCCAGAACCACTCCCTCCAACAAATAGCAAAACCCACTCCATAAAGCCTATTTATATATTGTAAACTGGATACAATGTCTGTTTAGAACAGGCTCCACAGTGTTTTCCACATAAATGGTATCTACAACAGGATATCCTGTAGTTCCTCCCCTCTGTTCTCCTGCAGAGTCTGCCAACCACTGCCTCAGGCTGAGTCCTGCTGTTTGCCTATTTTTGTATACCTCAAGCACTCAGAAGGAAGAGTCTTTCCATTTTTAGATAGCCTGAATACATCAAAGAATATGACTTCATGACAAGCACAAACGGTAAAAAATTCTAATTTCCCGGCTCATATAAAGTTTTAGTGGCACACAAATCCCAAATTCTCTATGTGTTACAGTCCAAGGATACTGTTTGCTTAAGTGCAGCTGAGTGGCCAAGGAATGGACACTCCCTGTCTAGCCGTTTACTGAAAGAGAAGCCTGAAGCTGCATTGTGTCAAGGCAAAAACAGACCTTGTAAACCAGTCATGTGCCCTTAAAGTTTAGAATGGGTAACACGTTGTACATTTAGCTAATGAGAGAGCACATTGTTTATCTTCTACTTCCACGTGTGCCATATCTGCAGATTCAACCAACTGCAGACCACAACTAATTCAGAAAAAGGTTTCAAAAGGCAAAACTTCAATTTGCTGCATGCACATAAGCACAGTGAATGCATATGAATGAAGCGATACACTGGCATGCTCCACATCACAGCCTCAGTCTCCCCAGAACTTGGGTGATACTTACCTCTCCTCTCACTCAGGTACTGTGTCTATGTGTCTATGATCTACGAGAGCTGGATCTGAACTGAAAATGGCCTTTTTGCCTCAACATTATTCCCCAGATGATCTAGAATAACAACTATCCACACTGTGCCTATGCAATACCTAGGGGTATTGCACATAATCTGAGGCTGACTTAAACTACACAGGAGGATGAGTGTCAGTTATACTATCCATTTTGTGTAAGGGACTTTTGTATGTGCAGATTGTAGTGTCTTAGATGAGTGAGTCATCTAGGAGGTCCTAACAATCCATAGAGATTAAGGGAAAAGTATAATGAGGATGTTTAGCCCAAATATAACATTATGAAGCCAGACAGAGAAGAAAATGCTGGGATACCATGTGTTCACGGTTCCCAGTAGGACGTCTCCCTTTCAAGGTGGAAGAGTAAGAGAAGGGGACCCCACAGGGGCTTCTGGAGCTAGAATGCTCTTGTGTTTTTAGGCTACGTTTTCATTACAAGATGTATTTACTTTGCAAATATGACTCAAACTGGACACATGATTTTGCCCAGGATTTTGTTTTATGCTAATACTTCACTGAAAAGTTACACAGTCTTGATAAAATAACATCTTGACCCACAACACAGTAGAAATTGTAGAGAAGAAAAGAGGCAGAGTACAACCAGGAAAGGTAAGCGCAGGGTAACAACAGGACTTTCTGAGGTCAGGGCGTCCAGAGCACGGAGAAATGACTGCTGAGCACAGAATGGGTGTGCTTTACATAGCCCATGCTCATAACCACTTCTGTGAGTGTGAGGAGCAAAATGCAGGGTAGAACTAGGACCTTTAGCCCTGAAGACAGAGGTGCTAATTATGACCTTACAATGTCTATGGATGTGGACATCAAATGTCTATAGGTTTGTTAGTAATGAAGGTCTGCATCACTGTGGAACAGCTGCAGTGCCCTGACCTATAGCAGAGTATCAATCCACCCCTCTTGGCAGTAGGTTGCTTGGGTCATTATACCTCTCCCTATCCACATCAAGAGAACCACCCATGCCAGAACTAACCTTCTGGGAGACCCACCAGCTCTGAGAGAACTTTCCACACCAGGAAACCCACTCATGCCATGAAGGATCAATCTCCAAAGGTGCCAATCGAGGCTACACCATTTGCCTACCTGGCCAATGTTATCAATTCCATTTCCTGTAATTCTTTCCTTATAAACATTAGTAACAAACTCAGCACGACAAGTACAAGGCATTATTCTACTGTATTCTACTTCTGTACTGTTTGCTGCCAGTGCAGCTGAGTGGTGAAGGAATAGCTACTCTCTGTCTAGTTGAATCACAGGCTTATGTGTGGTCTACTTTCTGAAAACCTTCCACCCCAATGGATACCATGTGCTTCTCTGCTCTAAAGGGTAAACTCCTTAACCAAAATAAACAAGGGACTCTTAATGCTTTACTCCCAATACCATCAGATAATGAAGGCTCTGAATAGGCAGGATAAAAATTTGTCCTATAGATATTAAAGTACCACTGGATAACCAGTCCTGTGCAATGTTGTGAAAAGTAAAAGTACATATGAAGAATGTACACCGCCACCCCCCACTCACATTCACAGGGACTACATTCCTAGAGAACTAGTGAATTTTGAGGAAACATAGATTTCAGATATGGTTAGAAAAATACCTATAAATGCCTATTTCTATAGTTTAAACCCTAAATACACTATGTCTCCTGCAATTATATAAATTAACTTAGTAAAATACTATACTAATAATGCCTAAGAAGGTGCACGCCATTTTAGCATTATTTTAGGAATCTTAGGACTTCAAGGACAAAGTGCAGCATCCCCCTGAGAGGATGCTCGAATGCTGGTGTAACTACCAAAGCTGGTTTACAGGGCAACAGCCAATCAGCAGCATGGAGAACTGAATAATGTTGTCCTATAGGCTTTTGCAAACCTATGGCCAAAAAAATATGTGGTGGGTATTTGCAGTTTCTGCAAAATTGTGAGGCTTTCCACAACAATCATTAGGTTCTCTTACTAAGGCTGAAACTTCTAACCACCATTTCATGGGGGTACAATGTATTCATCTTTGGGTGTTGTGCAACAAATCACACACCTAGTCCTTAAAAACAATAAAAATGTATTACATTACACTCTTCATAGGTCAGGAATCTGGAAGTGGGTTTCCCAGACTCTCTGAAGGGCTTCAAAGGACTACACCAAGGTGCGATCCAAGGCTCACATATCCTCTGAGGCTCAGGACCTTATTTCAAGGTGATTCAAGCTGGTGGTAGAACTCAGTTCCTTATGTTACAGACTGATTCTCTCCTTCTCCGTCCTCCTCATATCCCACTCCTTCTTCTTCTTTAGCTGTTATCTAAGGGACACTGTAAGCTCCTTACAAGCTGCCCAGAGGTGACAGCCAATGGTCCTCACGAGGGGCAAACATGCCCCTTAGGCTACTTAGGATACCTTCCAGCTGCCAGATGACATAACCTAATCACAAAGTGACAACCCTGTCATGTTCCCCCTTATACCTGCAATGGAGAGGAGGCTGCCATAGCATGTACACAGCAGAAGAAGAGACCTGGGCCGGGCCACAACAATGCATACAAGTTCATTTACTTCTCTAACATATTTACAATTTTATCGTTTTTTTAATAGCCAGCTCAGCCTGTACTGGGGGTGGTGCTGGCACAGCATGTTGTGCCAGGGATCGAACCACGGTCCCTGCAATTGCCTAAGCTTTCCTAAGCAGGCACTTCAGACTGCTGAACCATCTCACCAGTGCCATATTTACAATTTTATGAACTGGTACTATTTTTCTTTTGGGACACTCAAAACCTTAAGTTGCACAGAAGTAACATCAGCTAACACTAAACTAACATTTTTTTCCCTATTAAATTTGTTTTATAACCAACAATGACAGAGAGAGAGACAGAGTTTGTGTGTCTCTATCCACCTGCAGTTAAGCAATATAGGAATATTCTTCTAAAAAGGAATGTTCAGTTATACAAACAGATTAAGCTCTCACTTTTGTCCTGTCTGTTTTAAAAGTACCATATTTTCAATTCTTCTTCCTTTCTATTTTTAATTTAGCAATACACCCTGAAATATGTAAGAAGATAGCATTAGCTGTGCATTAAAGAGCCTGTCTCTCCCACTCTTTAAATTTCATTTTAACACTGGGCTAAAAAGTATGTTAGTTGACTGCAGACAACAGGGAAATATATTCATCCATTTTATGCATAAATCTATACATAAATGGAAGGCTATGAAATCTGGAAGATACAATACCAACCCATGTATGTATTTATCGATCAAAACAAATATGTCCTCCAGCTTTTATGCATGATACACTTAGCAAAAAAAAAAAAAAGAAAAAAATATTTACCAAGTTCAAGTCGGTTCCATGGTATGAGATCAAGGTGACACTCACTCCCTTGAGGGCTACAACCTCTGGCATATACAGCAGACATCTCACTGTTACTTGCTTGACTGATGAACAAATACTGCAGATTCTCACAATATTTGGTGTGACATTAACATTAGGAGGACAAGAGTATTGGCTCAGCCTAGCATCTCCTTTTGAGAAATAGCTATTTTGTTTTTATCTTGATACTGCTGTCACTGTTCTGAGCAAGGCCATTCAGCCCGCATTACTTCTTAACACGGATCAGCTCTTACTGTGTTCTGGCCAGTGCTCAAGTCCTCTTCCCAGGAGGGCTACTGAAGCCCAACAGCTGATGTCAGGAGGCTTCATTTCTCCTGACAGGCCCTCCACGACAGCAATGTCAGGAGAAGAGAAGCCCCATTGGACCCTAGTCTGGATGCATCTCGGGCTCACACTCAAGACTTGTGGCCTCAGGCAGGTTCTACAACCTTCTCTGTCTCACTTTTTATAAAATAGGGACAGCAGCCTTATTCCAAGCACTTAATGCCCTTGAGAACAGCACCAAGAATTCAGGAAGGGCTCCAGCAATACTACATATCTGCATCTTCATTACTGTAACATATGACTGTTTCTCATCACAACCAAAGTTCCCTCAGAAAAACTAAGCTGTACCTCAGTTTACACTGAAACAGAGTGAGAGTGGAGAGTGCCCTATGCAGCCTGAGCACAAACTCAGTCCAGGTTCAATGTTGATGACTCTGATCTACTTTCTTTTTTTGAAGTACCAGGGATCGAACTTGGGACCTTGGGTTTGCCAGGCAATGCTCATGCTGTTGAGCTATCTTCCCGGCAACTCTTAAAGACTGTTAGCAGATTGTTTCACTTCAAATAACTTTCTAACTAGTGATACAAGCATATGGGACAAAATTCAAAATACATACAGGAGTCTGTAAGGGACACACTACATCCTACTCTTATGCTCCAGTAAGGCTCTTACGCCTCCTGTTGCAGACACAGGCACACGGGCACAGATTATCTTTAAGCCTCTCTCCCCATTTGTACAGAAGTGTCAGCACAGCAGGATGGCACTGTAGGCCTTCCCTCCCCATATGCATACACACAGTGCGCCCCACTTCAATATACTTTGGGAGCTCACTGTACATGAGGATATACAGATATTCCTCAGATATCGTAATTACGAAAAATCTCTTTTTGTGAAAACATTCTAATTTTCTTTAACTCATCTCTTATTCATGGAACTTTAAGTTGGTATCAGAATCTATGCGAAGCTACTGCCACAATGCTGAGATGAATATCACTGTGTGCCACCGACCCTTTCAATAGAGCAAAAGGACAAATATTCATAATTGATTCTTGTTTATACATCAGCCACAATGGAAAACCTCTCTCAGGGCTTATATTCTAAATGAACTAAGATCTGTACTAGCTCAGGGGGCCCCAAATCTTCTGTTTCCAGAGTCAGAGAATGGAGAGTCAAGTTATCATATGTATATTCATTATACATTTTAGGAAGAAAGGGAACAGAAAAGCACAGATGGTCCTTGAATTACAATGGGGTCATGTCCCAAGAAACCCACTACATATTGAAAATATTTCAAGTCAAAATGTAGTAAACGCCCTCTCAACCTACTGAGCACCCTGGCATACCAACACAACACATCTCAGAGCACTGGACGCTTCCCCTGTGATCACACAGCTGCTGAGAGCCACAGCTCACTACTGGGCCCAGCACAAGGGACCTTAGGAGCACAGCACTAGTGTGGCAGGGGTCAAAGTTCAAAAGCAAGTGCTGTTTCTACTGAACGGAGAACCACTGCACATCAGAGATTATCTTTTTTAAAAATAATCACTTACTTAATTTATTTGTTTATTCATTTATTTATTTGGTACAGGGTCTGGTTATGCAGCTCAGACTTGCAATGATCTTCCTGTTTCCACCGCCCCAGTGCAGGAATTACAGGCATGAGCTGCCATGCCCAGTTTCAGCGCCTAGCTCTGAATAGGGCACACAGCATGAGGTGCCAGGGATCAAACCCTTGAATCCTTGCACTTGTCAGGCAGGCACTTAAACCACCGAGCTCTCTCTCTATCCCCCAAAGTATATTTTAAATGAGCAATTTAATCAGATGTCACAATGGCTTAGAACTCTAAGTACTCTGAAATATCATGAGCAGCTTTGATGGCCCTTTTCTAGAAATACAGATTTCAAAGTTCTTAATGCTTTTTGTCCAAGTATGCACTTCTAGGAGGAAGGCAGACCCAGGTACCACTTCATACAATAGGAGGTTCCAAGAAGTCCAGACTAGTGTGACTCAAACTACAGTCTGCAAACTGCCTGCCACCTATCCATAATAAGTGCGCAAATGAAATGCAAACATTCAGAAACTATAAGAGGAATTTAACAGAGCAATTTATGCAAATAGAATTTAATAAAATATCAGGACTTGGTTGGATTGAATCAAAGAAAGCTTAGACTCATATAAGAATGCCTGTGGTTAAAATTATTTGCTTTTCTGTAAAAAGAGAAACTGAATTTCATAATCCTATACAT
>PVKN010037728.1:0-11185 GCA_004027915.1 Capromys pilorides
TCATCATCATCATCATCATCATCATCATCATCATCATCATCACCATCATCATGCACATTCTCCTGCATTGGCTGAAGTTAAACTTTCTGAGGAGGTGCCTTTACCTGACTAGAAATGGCCGAGGCCGCACCGATGCTGTTTCTCTGTGATGCTCAAGGTCTGGCTCTTCTGGGGAATTCCCGGATCATAAACATGGCACTCTTTCAAAGGAGAGGATCACCTGTCAAGGACAACCCACAGCAGGCCACTACATGAGGGATGCTGGATCCACAGGAAATGGGCCACCCTGGGGTCAGGTAAGAAGACAGATACAGGGGCAGATGGTACAGGCTGCAGGGGCAGTGGCTGCCACCGTCACCCTGCAACAGGTGGGTCTAGCGGTACCTGAGCCCCAAATGCCATCCGTAAGCTGGAATGGGACAATGGAGGCACAGGAGGACAACAGGGCTGTCGCTGACGCTAGGAACAAAAAAAAAAGTGTGGCCAGGCCCTTGTTCATGTGTGCGTCATTATTTGACAGACCAGTGGTTTGCTTTCCTAGCCCCAGGCGTGAAAGCTATTTTGCTATTAAACAGCTAACTCAGAAGGGTTCTACATGTGCTATAAGAATTCTGGGGCGCTGCTACCTGCTGCCACGGTAAGAGCTTTAGAAACACCATGGTAGCTCGTGCTGAGTGTGTGCAGCTAAGGGGAAAATCACTGTGACGGATGCGTACCATGTCACTGATTTACACCAGAGCCAGGTTTCCCACAATTCTCTTCTCTGTGCAGGTTCTGATTTGATTGGTGTGGACCACAGGGACATCTCAGAGTGATTTGCAAAGCAGAGGTGATGCAGAAGCTGGGCTGCTGTTGCGGCTGGTGCCCTCCATCTCTGGTCCAGCGGCTCGCCATGCTGGCCCGGTGCAGCTGCCAGCTCCTGCTGCATCCTCTTCTGCAGCTCCCAGGCGACTGGGTATGTGGTTGGCACTGGAAGGGGAACCCCCCTTCTCCTGGGGTCAGGTGTCACAGAGGATAACAGCTTAGCAGGAGTGTGAGCCGGATGCAGGCTTTGGTCTGTCCTTGGCATGTCTGTTCAACCTTGTGGGTTCTGAGTTGTTCTGGTCTCCTTCCCCTCCTAGCCATGTCTTCTTACCTTAGCTCTTTGGCTGGCTAACAAAGGGCACCAAACTAACAGTGCAACACAACATCTACGATTGCACCCGGCTCTGAGGGTCAGGAACTGGGGAGAGGCTCAGCCAGGGCGATTCTGGCTCAAGATGTCTTGTGATGTCTCTACCCAATTGTTGGGCAGGGCTACAGACTTACCTGAGCCTAGGAAGCCCACTGCTGGGCCCGCCCTGTGTGTTTTGGCTGGTCTTCACTCCATGCCGGTGACCGGAAGTATCAGTTCCCAAAGGATTACTGCACTGTGGCAAGCGGCGTCCACAGAATGCGTCATGAGAGAGATAGAGGACAGAAGCCACAAGCTCATTCCACCCCCCAGTCTCAGCAGTGATATGCCGCCCCTCCTGTGGTATCCTAGTAGGCTGACACTGGAATGACAGGAGAGGGACCTCTTGCCAACGACCCTGGGGATGTCCCTGGGGCTCTCCCTGGGACACTCAGTTTGTTACTGCTTTCCCTGCTGACCTCAGCACCTGACACCAGACCTCAGAAATCAGTCGGGTGTGATTCCTTCACCTGCGCCCACCATGGGTCCCTCATTCTAACCGCACAGCTCCTAGGGTTTCTACGGCTGGCGTAAGCCCTCTTGGCACAAAAGTCAGCTTCCTAAGGTCTTTAAGAACGTGAGTTCAGGGCTGTCCAGATAGGTCAAAGGATTAAAGCATCTGCTTGGGCAGAGCGCAGTGGCCAGGTTCAATCCCCAGCATGTTGGGCTGACCCAACCCCCAGGGTATGATAAAACAAGGATTGACGTTGGGCGTGGTGGAGCATGCCTGTAATCCCAGAGGTTGGGAGACTGAAATCAGGAGAATCACTAGGAGTCCGATCTGCACAGGGAGACCCTGTAGACCCTGTAGACCTGGTCCTAAATACATAAAAAAAGAAAAGAACCTGAGTTGATGGCAGGTTTTCATTTATTTTGTCAGTTGTTCCTATGTTAAATCTGGGCCACATCTATAGCGTGCGGGAGATGAGGGGAAAGCTCTCGCTCTTCCCTGTTCCATCTAAGAAACCTCAGCTTCTGAAGTGCTGGTCCATGGGAGTGGGGGAGGAGGGCAGAGCATCACATACGTGTGTCATGGGCCATGGCTTATGTAGCAGACTCCATGGAAGCATTTCTGAGCCAAACCCAACCCCAGCCACCTGCCTGGCTTTTGTCATTATTCAAAAATCAAGGTCTATCAGCCCTGGGAGCTCAGAGCGGGGGTGGGGGGTGGGGGGTTCCGTGGAGTCAGGGTTCCTGCTACACTCTTGGCGTGCACAGCTCACACAGCCAGTGGAGGCCAGGTCTGAGGCGGGAATGCAAGCAGGCGAGCACGGGGAGGGCCTCAAACAATTAAAGACGGAGCCTCTGTGGGGTCCGGCACTCCCGGTGCTGGGCATTTACGCAGAGGAACTGGAGACAGGATCTGGAAGAGGTGTCTCCTCTCCACGCTGTCACAGTGCTGCTCACAGCAGCAAGACGTGGAAATGAAGTGAGCAGCCAGCAGCAGGCAAATGAGCACAGGAAGCGTGACGGAGCACTACTCGGTCTTGAGAAGGAGGACACGGCACCGCACGTAATGAGATGGACTAACCTGGAGGACTCGCGCCGTGGGAGGTGGAACAGCTTGGCAAATGTGCACGCCTGCACTCACATGAGGGATGCGAGTAGTGGAGCCACTGACAGAGCCACAGCACGCAGCGCCATCGTCAGAGACCAGGAAGTTATCCATCAGTGGGCACGATGCTGTCATCTAACAGGATGGGCAAGGGGCGGATATCTTCTACACAACTGTGCAGCTATGGTCAGCAATATGATATCACGAGCGTGAAAAGGCGCTAAGACGGTACACCTCAAGGCTTGCCCCAGTAAAATCTTAAAACTGTCTTTGTTGTTTTCTAGAGACAGGGCATTGCATGTAAGCCAGGGGAGCCTCGAACTCTCAATCCAACACCTTCCAGCTGCTGGGATTATAGATGTTTACCCCCACGCCCGGCTAAAATAAAGGTTTTAAATTTTTTATGTTGTTTGTTCATTTTTTAAAAAATCTATTGATTAATAAAAGGTGGACATGGAGGAAGTAACTCTGAAATAAGAAAGGAAGACTTGCTGAGTGGCGCCTGAGCTCCTGCCACTTCATCAGGGGCCTCGCAGGGTGTCTCAGTGAGCCCCTCCCGGCCAGCCCAGTCGGTGCTCTCTTCCACTTCATGTCAAGCTAAGGAACATGAGACCCACGCTACAGCACAGAGCTGGGACACGGCCCGGTCTGGCCCAGGCCTGCTGTTGTCTCTCTTCTACCCACGCCCTCGCCACTGTGCTTTACTGCCTAGGAGTGAGCACCAGAGCCCCGTGGGACGGGGCTGCCTTCCCCGGCCAGTGCAGGAGCATCCCAGACTCGCACACCTCTCCTGACCCGCTGTCTGCCTCAGCCTACTGCACTCGGGAGCTCAGCTCCGCTCGCTCCAGGCAGGAGAAGCTGATGAAGAAGCCCGTGCAGTGACCCACGCGGAGAGCGCTGCCAGGAAATCCTTTGTCTAACACAACCCAGCTCATCCCAGTGGAAACTCATTTCCTCTTGCTCTTTGTAACAGAGATGAAAAATAACCAGGGAGCCGGCATCCAGCTGTACAGAGCTCCTCTCTGTGGTCTCTGTCTCTGTCTCTCTCTTCCCTCCCTCTCTCTCTCCCTTTCTCCCCCTGCACCCCCCTGCAGTGTCTGTTATCATAATCATAATTAGCTCCTTTCCACCCCTAAGATAGCTTGCTGCCCTTCGACACCCTACAATGGTTTGTTGTCATTTCACTTTGCGGCTTCACCCTCCAAAGCCCTTATTTTAAACTGTGTGCCTTGAGCGGTTTTGGGGGCAAGGATGAAAAGTGCTGGTCCTTCCCCAGGCTTGTGGAAGCCCGATGGGTGACTAGACACAGGCCGGAAGCTGGAGTCAGCCTGCACATTCCCAGAGCCCCATTTCACCACATTGGACCCAGGTGAGAGTCCTGCACAGCACGGTGCAGATGGGTTAATCATTCAGGGAGCATCATTTAAAAGCTGGTAGCCCCAGGTCGGCTGGTTCTACGTCTTCCTAATTCCTATTTTCCTCTTTGGGTGCTATTGACTTACTGCATCTAAGACTGGTCCTCATGCTCTGCATGCTGGCACAGAAACGCCTTGATAACTTCTCCAAAAAACACACTAGAAGTTTTCTTATCCAATAAAGACTTCTATTGCAAAAAGCCCACTTGCCCCCTCCAGTTGGACATGGTTACAGAGACACGGGCTCCCTGCTGCCCCCAGGAGGGGACTTGAAGGTGGCCCAGCCGTGACACAGCACCCATCTTGCCCCTCTGCATGGGTCTGGCTTTGGATTCCAGCAACAAGTCTGGCCCATGATTGTCCCCTGCCGAGAGCCCGGGCCATCTCCTGGCAGCACTGACCTTGTGTCACACGAGGCTAGTCCTGCTGACAGATGCTGGGATGATAAGGATCCATCAGCGCAAGCCCAGCGCAATGCAGACCTGCAGCTGCACTGACCCCAGGCTGGCTTTGCTTCCTGGTAATCCTGAGACACCTGCCAGGTGCTGGGAGACAGAGCTGCGGGGTCTGGCGCAACCAGCTCCGCCCTGTCTGACCATCCTAAACAAATGCTGTGCGCCCTCGGCACTCTGTCCATTTGGGCTTTCAGAGTGAGGGCCTCACCTCATCTTTTGGGGCTGCCCTCCCCAAGTCTGAGCTTTGGCCCGGGGCTCCATCAGGTTGCCTGCTTTGAAAGATATCCATGATGGAGTAATTAAAATTAGCATTTTTTTTTAATGTATTTGGTACAGGGTCTCACTGCATAGCTCAGACTCAGTGATCTTGTTTCAGCCTCTCCAGCACTGGGATTACAGGTGTGCACCACCACACCTGGTCTTGGTGGCCAGCTCAACATAGTCAGGGGTGGGGTGGGGAGGAGCAGCATGCCATGTAGTGCCAGCGATCGAACCCTGGTCCCTATGATTTCCTAAGCAGGCAAGCTTAGGTGAGCTATCTCACCAGTCCTAAAACTTAGCAGTTCATAGATGCTAAATTTAGAACTCTGATGCAGTTCCAAGATACTTCTTTTTTAGCAGGAGTCTTTTTTATTTTTGTATTTTTTTTAAGGAAGGGTCTACAGGGTGTTCAGGGTCTTGCTACTAGATTGGGCTCAGAGTGATCTGCCTGTTTACAGCCTCCCAGCAGCTAGGATTATAGGCATGCACCATAACACCCAGGCTCAATTGCTGTCTCAGCGTGCCCTGGAGTGGGGACAGCAAGGCAGGCCTGAGAATTGAACTCCAGGCCCCTGCGCCTACTTGCAGCCACCTTAATCCACTGAGCTGTTTGGCTGGCCCTCATCAGCAGGAGTCTGCAGCAAACATTAATATTAAAAGTAAAAGCAGCCATTACCAAGTCAAAGAAAGACACAGATTTCGTGTGTTCAGATCTCTACCAGACACTGTCATAACATCTGCAAAGTCTAAAGCACACTGACTGTCCCTCTCCACCTGGGCTCAGTGCAAACCAGGGACGCCCCCATGCCTGGCTGACATGACAGCCTCCTCACTCCAAGGCACAGTGAGCTTGGGACTCCCATGTCTGCGTTGCCCCGAGAGACTGAGGCTGCCGCTGTGATTCCGGAAGTGGCCCGCCTCCGGAGTTCCCGCCCTCCGCTCTCCCTGTGGTAGCACCTTGGAGGTCAGGGGAGACCTGAGTCCATGGGAGCCACAGCTCCGGCGCGGAGGCCTCGCTTGGGTCTTGCATGGGCTTCACCGACACTCGATCTGTGCTGGTCGGTGGTCTCCGGTCTGTGGGTAGCGTCCTTCCTGTGACCACCTCAGCAGCAGCACTTTTGTCTGTGTCTTCAGTGGGTGGACTCGATTAGGGCTGCGTCTCGGTACCTCTTGTTGTCTTTTTCCACATGTCAGGCAGTGCTATCGGAAGCAGACTTATGGTGAGGCTTACAGTGAGCTTCCGATTTTCGGGAAGGGAGCCTCACGCTTTGCATTCGTGCATTGGAGCCATCTTTCTTCCAGAAGAGCCTTCCTGCACCAGCGCTGTCAGCTTCCTCCCTGCCTGAGCCTCTGTCCATCCTTAAGGGGGGTGCTGCACGCTGCAGAGAAGGAGGGGCGCCCCTGGGAGTGGGGAAGCTTGCCCTGCAGCCCCAGCATCGGACCTGGACATGGGAGAGGGCACCAGGTGAGTGGGAAGGCAGCGGTGGGAGTGTTATCCCAGGAAAACACAGGCTGGATACGGAAAGGAAACCACACCCCAGGAAGCTGCACTCCCCCGCAGATGACAGCTGGAACAGGTGATGTTCTTATCACACAGCTCCTCCTGAAGGGCCTTCCTGGAGGACTATCATGAGCTGAGCTGAGGCTAAGCAAACCCAGCGGTGGGAGAGCAGGGCCCTGAGCACGGTGGGCACTCTGCCGCCAATGGCTACCTGAAAAGCACAGCTTTCATTAGTCCTGGATAGCAGGAATGTGAATCAAATTAGCTGATGGAACAAAGTTGCATGCTTTTAAAAGTCCAAACGTGGTGGTGTCAAGGCCGGCCTTCTTGGAGTCTGTGAAACACAGAGGCAAACTGTGGAGCCCGGGCCTAGGGATGCGATTATTTTCTACTCATGAAGCCCTTTCTCTGACATCGTATTGAGAGTCCTTGCTGTGGAGCAGAGATGCCCCATTTTTTTCGGCAGAGTGCATTTTTCCCAGCTTCTGATTCGGGCTAGTGTGCTAAGCTCTGCCATGTAACCAGGGGCTGCCGGCACGTGGACTGTTCACGGCAGAGGGTTGCAGGTGCCTCGCTGAGGGGGGCCAGGTGAAGAACGGCCAAGACCCAGGTCGCGTTTCTCTCGTCCCAGCCTCTTTCCTTCTTGCCCCACCCCTACAGAGGAATCCGGCCCACTGGCTCAGCACCCCTCTCTCGCCTGTGATCTCCAAGATCTCTGGCACTGCAGGCCCATGCTGATCATGCGGAGGCTCCCGGATTGTAGTGATGTTTATGTTACACAGCCACCAGCAAACACATGACTTGAGTCTCTAACAATGGCAATAAGATGTTTTTTTTCCTGTCTGTCCTGAACCGTGCTTTGTTTTGTTTGCTTTCTCATGTCTGGAAACAATGCTTGAAAAATAAATGAGCAGACAACAGAACGCGGGGAGAAGCAACGAGGGAAGCATGCAGCAGCTATGTGGCCGCCTCGTGGGGGTAGATGCCACTGCTCCGCATAGCCCCCGGATGGAGGCGCCGTCTTCTGAGCCATTTGGACGGACACGTGCCGGCATCACAGATGGGCCAGGAGACATCTCGGCTAAATACCAGCTTCGGCCCCCAAAGCCTGACATTTCCTGCAGCCCTTCGGTCACCAGCGAGACCCTTGCTCTGTGGGATGGCACAAAGACCAAAGAGGACAAAGGGAAACAAATGCTTCTCACTGTGAGGGACGGGATCTGGCTACAGCCCATGGTGGGCGGAACCGGCTGCCAGGCCGTGGGCCCCCAACCAAGGGCCATGTTTGGAAGAGACAGATTCTTGCCCGGGTCTGGTTCTGAAAGTTTGGTAGGTTGTCCCAGAAACCTGTGTATTCTTTAATTCCCAGATAATGTGGACACATAAGCTGGTTGGGGGTCCTGGAGGCTCCCAGGGCAGTCATAGCCGTCAGCCCTGCGTCTCTGTCAGAAGGGCTGGAACGAGGCTCAAGGTGCATGGACTCTGTTCTAAAATGGGGTCCTTCACTGTTAAGGCTGAAGCACCGGGGCCGCTGTGAGGAGGGGAACTGACCCTGCCCGCTTCCAACCTGGCACCCCCTGGGAGCATGAAATTCACCTAACAGATCAGAATTTGTTTTTTTTAAATAAAAAATCCCTGTATCAAGGGCAAACTTCAGCTGACAGTGCCCTAGCTCCTTCCTGTAAGCAGCTGCAATTGCTCAAATCCTAACAAGAGCACAGGGCCACACGTCGTATTTTCAACCTTCAAGAACCAGTGGCTCTTCTGAAAAAAATCAATTCATCGATTGTACTTGCCCGCTGTAGACAGAACGACACACAAACCCCTGGCGTTAATTGGACGTGGGTCCAAGCACAGGCTCTCACCCAGCCTGGCTGCAACGGCGGGCGCAGCTCACTGAGCGCCTGCTCAGAGCCTGCCGCGCTCTCCTCTGTGAGAGTGGCAGCTGCGTGACACAGGCAAAGCCCTGGGTTGTTCCCTGATGCACACCAGACAACCAAGAGTGCCAGCTATTAGGGACGGTGTCTTTATCACACTGACACGCAGCCGATACTCAGCAAGTCACCATCTGGCGCAGGTGGGAGCAGCGGCTCCATCCTCTCCACCCCGCCGTCACCTCCATCTCTGAGGATTTAGGGAAAAGCAAGCAGCCATGCGTTTGTCACCGCAGTATCTTCATAAGGGGGTCTGTGGAGTGACTCACAGCAGAGCAGGAACGCGGGCCCTCCCTGAGAGAATAAGGTGACAGCATCCCCAGGAAAGGCAGAATGAGGTCGCGGGAGGAGCCACAGCTCCTGCAGATCCAAGGGAGCGGCTTGCGGAGACCCCGACCTCCGCAGTGGCGCTGGGCGCCCACTCCTCCGCAGCTGCCGCTGGAGAAGCCCTCCGTCCTCACCCAGGCGGGCCTAGATCCTGGGCCGACCGCGGCTCTGGCCTCAGCCTCTGCTGCTAGGGATGAAGACGGCGACCTGCGCAGGGCTGGGGAGAGGACTTACACTCACCGACAGCCATAGGGGAGGTGGGGGGCGTCCAATGGCAGCCAGCCAGGGACCCTGAAGAGGCCACGACCAGAGGCAAGGGCTGCTGGGAGTGGGCGGGGATCACAGGAGCCAGAGAAGTGTGCGAGGCGGCCTCGGGCGACTGGAGACCTGGAGGGCAGCCTAGACCCGGAGGGATCGGGGGTAACCTGGGGACTGCAAGGTGCCCTCCGTCCCGGCCTGCTCCTGCATCCCTGGGATGACCTCTGGAAGCCCTCCATACCTCCCTGGAGGGTACGGGGTGAGCCCCCTACAAGTCAGCGGGGGCTGGGTGTCCTGTTACTGCTCAGGCCTGCGACAGGAGAGGCAGAGTGTGACGTACCGTAGTAGACACAACTAACTTTTATCCGCTCAGCTTCCTTCCTTTTGGGGCTGCTATCATTGGGATTAGAAATGTCCCTCTAGGTCTTAAAGCCCAGTCCACAGCTTGGTGTCATGGTGAGGTGGCAGAAAACGCTAAGAGATGGGTCCTGGAGGAGGTTTTCCCATCACTGAGCATGTGCCCTCAACAGGGACTGTAGACCCTGGCCTCTTTTCTCTTTCTTCCACTGTCCTGCCTTGAAGGGAAGGTGTCGCTTGACCACGCATGCCCACCAGGACAAGGTCACCACAGGGCCATTGAAAAAGGGCAGCCAACCATGGACTGGAAGCACCAAGGTTGTAGGCCACAACAAGCCTTTGCTCTTTATAAATCTACTGGTCCCAGTATTTATTAGAGTGACAAAAAGCTAACTGAGAGGGGCAGGGGAGATAGCTCCGTGTCACAAGTACCTGCCTGGCAAGTGCAAGGTCATGAGTTTGAACCCTGGTCCCGCAAAAAAAAAAAGAAAAAAAGCTAACTGACAGAGCACCGGTATCTCCCACATTCTGCAAACAGTTGCAGTTTAGATTCCAAGCAATCACTGGGCTGTGCAGATAGGCGAGCGGCTCAGACCAAACCATCAGAATCTCCAGCCAAAGAACCTGTGACCCAGCACTCAAGGCGGCAAGGGTGGAGGTGTCGGGCTCAGTCCCCCAAGACACAGGGTTGAGCATCACTGCCAGCGTCCCTGCACAGCCCTACTCTCTGTCTACCGCGTGGTCCGCATTCGGCCCTCTCTCTCATTCTGTGAAGGAGCCTGTGTGCTTCTCCCCAGCTGCTTGAGGAAGGCTCTGTCTGAGCCAGAGCTGGCTTCCCTGCTGCGCAGACTCAGACTGTCCATTAACTGCTTAAACTTCGGAGCTGCCAGGGACTAGATGGGGTACAACTCAGGCCGGCAGTCCTGCCAACGCCCGCTCGCCTGTGTGTATGTGTGTGCGTGCATGCGTGTGCATGTACGTGTGTGTGTGTGTGTGTGTGTGTGTGTGTGTGTGTGTGTGTGTGGAGGCAGCCGGGCACAGAGTTCTTTCTACCTGTGATACAGAGGAAAGAAACTCCCAACCTCAAAGATACCCGGGATGAATTTGTATTCTCTAAAACTAAAGAATGAAGTTTAGGACCAACAGAGGTTAAGAGCAGAAGATATTTATTGGAGGAAAGAAAGCTGCTGCCAGAGAGGGGCAGACCCGAGCGGGTTGCCAAGGACGCTGCCTCTCCTAGAGATGAGACCCCTGTGCTGTGCTGGTCGTCCTCCCACCTGTCGCTCCCATCTCCTGCCCTTTGTTGCCCTTGCAGCTGCCGGGGTTAACACTTTTTGCTTTCCTGATGAGGACTTGGACTAATTTCCGAACCATGCAACATGTCAGCCCATGTTAGTCTTTGTCTCTGGATTTTGGGCACAAGTCACGTGAGTGTATAAGTCTGTGATGCCCGAGAGTCACTTCGCCAGCCTGGGTGTCTCCTCAGGGTTCTGGGACATGAAATCAGCGGACGTCGTGTACCTGTGTCTGCCTGCCCCAGAGGAAGGCTGCCCGTCACTGCAGGGTACACTTCTGCCTGAGCCAGGTGAACCGGAGATGATGAGACACAGCCAGAGACCCAGAGGCCCGAGGCTCACCGGGGAGCCCGGCCTGAGGTGTGACACCCTGAGCCGGTCCTCTTCCAGCTTTTGTTCCCACTCAAGTGCAAGAATGTGTGGCCCATGCTCCCGCATGAAAGCACATCGTTATTATAAATGATAAGCATTTCCCACTGGTCTATCCTTATAGTAATGTAGAGATGAGACTGAAGGCCAATTAATATCCCTAGAAGCAGGGAGCAATAGACAGAACCCAGGGAGGGCTGCTTGCTGTTACTTGGGAGTCCCAGAAAGCTGGGATTCAAGGTCGC
>PVKN010037729.1:0-11191 GCA_004027915.1 Capromys pilorides
AGGATTACTATGAGTCTGAACTGTGTAGAGAGACCCTGTACCAAATAAATATAAAAAATTAAAATTACAAAATTTCTCTGCCATAGTTTGGCTATAATGACTGAAAAGTTGCCAGTTCTATCACAGTGCCCCAGACACCTCCTTCTTAAATATGCAAACTGAATATCTCCCTGCTCCATGATGAGAGAGTTGGGATCCCTTCCCCAACTGATGATTACAAAATAAATGGTTAAAGTACGGTTTTGTAGTTGTGCTGAAACTTTCTTTCAGCTGAGGCACAGGGTAATGTGTGCCAGCTTTATCTGAGTTATGAAGGCCAAATGCCTAAAGGAAAGAATCAAAGAAAATATTCCTGATGACAAAATGTCCTTTTCTCTTGCTAAGGAAACTGTGAAACTCAGAAGGGACCTGTGAATCTCAGAAGGGATCTGTGAATTTCAAAATCACAAATTCATGTGAACACCTATAGGGACTGGAGGAATAATCTCTGAGGTCCTTACCAGAGAAAGTGTGTTCGCCCATATCTGCTCTCTGATGAAATACCAAAGCCTGGGAGACTTACAAACAACAGAAATTTAGTAAGCCTGGTTCTAGGGATTAAGTGCAACATCGGGGCTGCATGTCAATTCCATATGGGATGGGGGCTGCTGTCTCCATCCAATATGGCACCATATGCTGCCCCCCCCCCCTTGTGTGGTGGAAGGTGGACAGGTAGATGGAGGGGCAAACCTGCTCTGGGCAGTAACTCCTCCCTACAAGCACAACCTTGATGGCCTAATCACTCTCCAAAAGCCACACCTGCTATGACGATTGCATTGGGAATTAAATTTCAACGTGAACATTTAAGCTACAGCAGAAAAAAATTATGCTATGCAGTAGTCAAAGCCACTTAGGAAGCACTAGGAAAGTGAGACAATGTAGACCAGAGGATAGAAAAGATTTGTTTTTAGAAATAGATATTAATTCTGCTGCCTCAGATCTATAATCCTCATTGGGAATATAAGAGCCAGTCCCATTCCCGGCTGGAAGGCCACAGAGGCGCTGTGAGGGTATTTTTGAATGAGTGCTCAGAACAAAGACAGTCTTTGACATTTCACAGGGTAACTTGCCCCTTTTCTCTTTGAGATATCAAATACAGAGAAAGAAAGAAAGAAAGAAAGAAAGAAAGAAAGAAAGAAAGAAAGAAAGAAAGAAAGAAAGAAAGAAAGAAAGAAAGACAGACAGACTTTAAGGGGCCTTTAACATACTCAATTACAGTACCTGATTTACCATTTGAATTTTTCACAGTTAGGTGAGCCTGTTTCAGGGTTCCCAAATTTGTAATTTCTGGAAAAAGAAACCCTCAAAAATTCCACACAATTATAGTGAATTATTAGCTAAAATGTCCAAGTACTATAAAAACAATTTGAAATCTTTTTTTCTTTTTCATGTTATAATTCCAATAAATTCTGAAGTTTTGAAAATAAAATTTATTGACTATGAAAGTGACCTGGAGGTTTTTTTTCCAAGTTGTTTATATTTCATGGAAACATATTCTAAATAAAATATCTTTGCCAATTCCCTATTAACCAGCATGTTTAGTTTCCTTTTTTAAGTCTGAAAACTGTCCACTTGGGGGCAGTGTTGCAGCTATGATGAGGACCAAATCCACCCTCAAAGGCCTCTGTTCACTCAGTGGAGCTTCTGTGGAAACACCCAAGTCTTGGTAGTGTGCTCAGGTACATATGAAGGCATTTCAAACTTTCAGCCCTTCTGATTTAACTCTTCACAGTATGGGCAGGAGAGATGACCTGGACCTTGTCACATATATGGAGAAGAGTTGATGATACCGTTAATGTTGTCTCAGAATTGCTGATTAAAACCTGGAGTAGAAGGCAAAGATACATCAGGAACTTCACGTTCTAAGGAGTTGCCAACACCTGAGGGCCATGCACTCCTGCAAGGTGTTTTCATGAGCTGGACTTAGCTAGCTCTGCTTTTCCCAGTCGTCCCCAGCCCCTTCTGCTTCTCCCTACCCTACACCAGTGGATTAGGAAAGGGGAAGAGTCATGGCTTTTGCACGTTATCCATGGAGAATGGAGAGCTTTGGCATTTTACAGGACACAGGAAGGAGAACACTCAGAGATCCTGGGGCCTCAGGAACAGGAGGAGGCATGTGGACCCACCATAATGAAAGTGAATGCTGAGACCAAATCTCATGGCTGATTCCCTTTTTGTCTTACCAGCCTTGTCTTCCTCCATAGTCACATGACCTATGTTTTCTTTCATCGCAGTGAGTTGGATCACAAAGGCCTCAAGACAACTATCCCACCCCCCCAAGTCGTTCCTCTCTGTACCATGTCAAGAGCTACACATGGCCAAACTAATCCATGACCAGCACAAACTGCGGGAGTAATGATCCTCATTCTCAAGATCTGCATTACCGAAAAGCACCTGGGGCTGAGATGTGCTTTGGGTCCTTTGGCCACAAAACTCAATGTCTAAGAAGACACTCACCAGTCTATGGTCACTATCTCTTAATTAAACTGTCCCTATGGCAGCCTCCTGACAAGATGGCTCTGTAGAGGCCAGAAACCCTGCCTTCTTCCTCTCAGTTAGATTATGGTAATAAAGTTTTCTTACCTACCAGCACTCTGCCTCTTAACTCCATGGCTCCCAGGCCTGCAGCAAGCAGCAGAGTCTACTCAGGGACAGCAGAATGTCCAGTAATGGAGCAGACATATTGATCTGCCCATTCTCTGTGCCTGAGCCGGGCAAATGAGAACTGAAATGGCAGAGACACCACAGAGCAGAAGTCAGCCCTCCTGCCATTTGGCATTACAAGGAACCTGAGTCTCCTGGGTGAGTGAATGTGACAAAAGACACCTGGGCTTGAGCCATCTTATGCCTGAAGCAAGAAAGACTCCCTCCAGAGTGGGAGTCCTGAGCCACAGGAAAGCGCAGGGTCTATCACAGGTGCTAAAGATGAAGGAAGTTCAAAGAAACTTGCACAGAGCTCTCACATAAAGGAATTGGACACATACATGAGGAGAAACCCTTCCCTGACCCTGAACAGCCTGTGAAGAACTCACACACGAACCTCAAGAAGGGTTCAGCCTGGGATGCACTTGGTCCATCTTGGCCTAAGAGACGGCAAGGCTAGGGCACGTCCAGAATGGTGGAGTAAGCTAGAGGAGGGCGTGTGAGAAATGAGGAAAACAGGCGCTCAACAGCGCAGCATGGCCAGTGCTGGACGGAGGGGCAAGGAGGATGCTAAGACTATTTGGGATCTGAACTGGATATTTTAAAACTTAACTGCCCTTTTCTTAATACTCAGAAGTAGGGTTTTTTGAGTTATCGAGCTCTGTGGGTAGAAAGCAGAATTTCTACTCCTGGTAACTCCACCTCTCTGATGCCAAAAGAATAAAATCTTGCAATACTAAGAAGTGTGGCTGGGGAGGTAACTCAATGGTCTAAGTGCCTGCCTCGAAAGCGCAACGACCAGGGTTCGATTCTCCATGCTGCATGTCATGCCAGCCCTGCACCAAAACCACAACAGAAACTGGTTGTGGTGCCCCACACCTGTAATCCCAGCACTGGAGAGGCTGAGACAGGAGCATCACTATGAGTTCGAGCTGCATAGCAAGACCCTGTACCAAATAAATAAGCAAAAGATCACCTGCAAGCAGGCTCAGGGGCCAAGGTTCGAGGTTCGATCCCAGGCCCGATGTGCCGGTTCCACTCTGGGGCGCACTGAGATAGCAATTGAAACTGAGCGTGGTGGCACACGCCTAGAATCCCAGCTCTTTCAAGGCTGTAAACAGGCAAATCACTACAAGTCCGATCTAGTAATGAGACCCTGAACACTCTGTAGTCCCTCAACACCCTGTAGTCCCCTCCCTAAAATATAAAATAAATAAATAAATGATTTTTTAAATTTTTAAATAAATAAATAAAATTGGAAGAAGTCCTTTCCTGTAGGAACGGATATGGGGTTATGGCCCTGAAATCAGGGAGGCACAGCAATAAACCAGGAACACCTAAGATGCTCTGTGAAGAATTTAATTCCAGGACATTCTTCAACAGTCAGAATAAGGATGAAGGAGACAGGTATGAATACTTTCTCTCATGATTTTGCCAACAGTTTAGTAAAATTTGGTACAGCTTTTTTTTTTTTAATGTATTTAACACAGGGTCTAAAGGTCTCACTACACAGATGGGACTCATAGTTATCCTTCCGGTTCTTCAACCTCCCAAGCGGTGTCACCACGCCCAGTCTCAATTGCCCTTCCATGTGCCCCGGGGACGGGGCCCGCACAGCAGGCCAGGAATCAAACTCCCTGACCTGAGTCTGCCCAAGCAGCGCTTTAATCTGCTGAACTATCGGGCCAGCCCTTTGGTACAGCTTTATATCAAGTTTGAAAAGGCGGGGGGTGGGGGAGGTGGAATAGAGAGAAAGCTTCTCCAAGCTCAACCCCCTTCACTCCATCCGCTCCTCTAGGACCTGAGCCCCAGGCTTCTTTCTGCTGTAAGGGAAAGAGATCCTGCTTGACTTAGTATTATGAACTGAATGTGGCTCTCCCAAATCTATACTTTAGAATCCCTGCCCCGGATGTAGTAGGTAGTTAGAGATGAGGCCTTAGGGTTGTGAGTCACGAGAGCAGAGCCTCCGTGATGGGATCACTGCCCCTACAGACCTCATGGAGCTACCCCCCTTTTTCCATGTGCAGATCGAGTAAGATGTCTGTCTGCAACCCAAAGGAGGGTCCGGACCAGAACCTGGTCATGCTGCACCCTGGTCTTGGACTTTTAGTCTCTAGAACTATGTGGCAGTAACTGCCAGATGGACACATGAGATGGCTACTGAGAAGTTGGGGACATTTACAACCGCAAGCCCCAAAGCTCCCAGAATGCAGAGTTAAAAATTAAAAGAAAAACGAAAGGGCCGCAAGTCCAAGTAAGATCAAAATACAGTCTTAAAGGAACGAACGCTCTGGCCTTTGCCCCTCCCCCCATTCTCTGATTTATCACCTAGATTGGTCCTAAGGTCAATCGTTTCGCTGACATGCCACCCTTCCATTGACCCCTCCAAGAGGCCTGCCCAGAGGCCCTTCTTTTTTCTTTGATCCTCACTCCCTGATTCTATCAATGAACCAGCCACAGGGTTTCAGTTCGGGATTGTCATTGAAGACTTTTTTTAGCTTAGGGCCCTAGGCTAATGACAGCCCCTCTGGGCCCACTTGGAATATAAAATGGGCACTGACAGAGAGTAATCCTTTTTTCATCCTGTTGTGCCACATAGTGGTCCTAAGCTGTGACAGAACTATGAGAAATAAATTCCTGTTATTTGTAAGCTGCCTGCTCTGTGTGGTTTTGTGGCATCAGCCTGAACTGAATAAAACTCAGAAAAGGATAGGGACCAAAAGTCAGCCTAGAAAATAAGTCATCAAGAAGATCTTGCAAAGGCAACCAAAAGTGAGTGCCCCACCCACACTGCCCCAGTGAAAGCACGAGAAGGCTGTTTGCTCCAGCTCCCAAGACTCACAGTATAAATAAACAAATAAATAAACATCAGGAACCTTATACAAATACACGTGTATAACTGATTAAAGTCTTACAAAAGAATATTTACTATGTATAATGAATGCTAATATTACCCTGCCCTGTTTTTAATGCTGGTCGCAACCGATATAAATTGACTTCTGGACCCCACTTGTCTACAAAGTGGCAATGAAAACGACTCTCATTAAGAAAAAAATCTTTAACATAGAGGGTAAAGCTTGAAGCACACAGGAATGGGCACTGTAATTTCTTCTCCTTGAACTGTGCCTCCCGTACCCACAACCCCTCCCTTGTCATCAGGCTGGAGTTGCATAGCCAGATAACCTATTTCAAATGCCTTATCCTTTCTGGAGGTCCTACACTCCACTAGTTCTCACCTGCACCTTTCTGGCTCTACCCCCAGTATAAAGCTTGGATTCTCAACACTAGCTCTGCTAATTAACACTTTGCAAACCCCTTGATATTCAGCATGTACAATTCTCCCCAGAGCATTGTTAATAATCATGTTTAAATAATAATAAATAATATTTACATAATGCAAGACTGTAATGGTCACAGCTCCTCTCTCTCTCTCTCTCTCTCTCTCTCTCTCTCTCTCTCTCTCATCCTTATAAGTATCTCATTAGTAAACAGAGCCCATCAAGATTAAGTAAGGATTAGGACCAGCCAGATGGCTCAGTGGATTAAAGTACCTGCTTAGGTTAATGTAAGTACCTGGCAGGCCACGATAGCCCTGCCCCAGGGCAAGCTGAGACAGTGACTGAGACTGGGTGTGGTGGTGCTCACCTGTAATCTCAGTGCTTGGGAGGCTGAACACAGGTGGATCACTACCAGTCTGATCTGTGTAATAACACCCTGTAGATGGTGTATTAAATACATTTTTTTAAAAAAGGAAGGATTAAGTAAGGTAGCATATCTATGTGGTTGGTCTACTCTGGAAACAACCCTGTGGTCATGGAAAAGGAAAGACACAAAGGAGAGGAGTGATTCTCCAAAAGGGGAAAGAAGAGAGAAGCAAAGTGTCTATGGCCTTGTCCAGAACCTACTTAGACTATCCTTCATAGGATAGTCTTTCTTCTACACCAAAAGTCCAAACCAGAATACTCCATTTTTTTTTTTTTTTCATGAAGACACACAGCTGCAGATGTAGCACATGCACTCTGCATTGAATGCCAAAGATTGCAAACTGTTTGGGAGACTATTTCCAGGCAGGGCAGGCTGGAAGTATCTGAAATTCCTGGCTCTCCAGCTCACTGAACAAGAAAGACACAAGTGAGGGCCTGAATACTTATCCAAAGGTTTCAGTTGTGGTGTGGATTTGTAAATCAAATCTTTTTTAATTTTTTTTTTCTGAAAAGTAAAACCAAAAGCAAGAACAAAAATCAGAAACAAACACAGAAACAGAGTAAGATAAAACAACTCATATGTTACAGATTTTCAAGAATAGCTGATTAACAATGGTTGATATAGCATGTATTTTTATCATCAAATCTGTTGCTCAGATTAACAGATACAGTTAAGTAAGATATGGACATATGATTACATATTACTGCTTGCTTTAAAGCCTTAAATTTTTGTTCTAGACTCTTTTTTTCAGATCTTGAAATCATTTTGTTTCACAAAACTAAAACCAAAGGCACACACCATATTCTGGTTTCTTCAGGTCATGTAAATCTTTAGCTCTTTACCAAAGGAACACACTGTGACGAGACATGCATTTGTTAACTACCTTCTACGATTATCACTTGTTTCAAGGATTTCAGGTCTTGAGTCAGTTGGGATATTGCCAAAGAAACCTTTTCTAGAACAGACCTCTTAAATGTCACGCTCTCATGGATCCCAGGATCTGGCCCTAGCGCCGAATATGGGAATCATTTAATTATAATTGCCTCTTCTACTCCAGCAGGGGGCATCCTTTTCATATAATATCCATATCAATGGCACCCACAGAGATGACCAAAGAGAAGGTCCTAAAAAAATAGCCAAGCTTGAGACCATCTCATATACCTAAGAAAACAAACTAATCGTGTCAATCTAGTTCATCTTTGTATGGTCTTTTGGTATCCAGGGATATAAGGTCAAAGGAGAAGCTGGCACTTTTGCCTTTTTTTTTCCTTCTAGATCATTAGTATTGGCTACATTTTCTGTCTCATTATTTAATGTTTCTAGTCTGACCATCTACCTACATATAAGTATTCTCTTTAGATGTGTTTGTTGTATTATCAATCATGTTTTATTCTCAGTCATTCTCTCTTGGGTGACTTCGTAGATTTCTGATCTTATTCTATTGATGATCTTCAAGTCCACTTCTAAGGTCGATTCCATGCAGGGGTGGGTCTTACGGTGTAGTATTCAGGATCCAGCATCACCATCACTTAAGAACTTGTTAAAAATGCAAATTCTTCAACCCTGTTTCAGTCTACTGAAACAGCACAGCAATTTAGAGTCAACAGTCTCAGGTTTACAAGACTTACAGATGATTCTTACACATGTTAAAGTTTGAGAACCACCATTTTAATGCACAAGTTTCACCCAATTGACAAGAAAAGAAAACAGCTATGCGGCTTTTTAAAAATTTAGATACCCAGGTTATCCCAGAGCTACATGAGTACTGGTAAAGAAACTTTGACCTCAAATGGATTTGGGTTCACATTTTAGTTCTGTTCACCTACCAGCTGTGTACTTTGTTGAAATTTCATCTTCTCAGCTCTCATGTAAGGGTAGGAGATCTGACATATGAGAATGCATTAGAGATAAAATGTAGCAGATGCCTCCTACCAAGGTTGACATGCAGCAAACCTTCCCTGGCTTCCATAACCGGAATCTCATCTGCCCAGCACGTGAGGGCACAGAACTCATCTTACCCAGTGCCGTAAGACAAGTACTATGGATTGCTAGAACCTGCTTTCTGAAGTCCCACAAATAGCTTAACATTTTCACAGCAGTAGCAGGATTTGGGGTTTTGCCATGAATCAATGGGAACGATGCAACCCTGAGATCTGACAGAGCTATTTCAAAATCTAGATTGATGAGTAGGGGAATTCCTATGAAGCAATATGTACCAGCTGAGAGCATTTTACTTGCTAAAGTAGCTTGTGTGAGCCAGATCAGATTCCTGCTGACACTAGGGATGCAAAGAGTAAAGATGGTTGCCCAGAAAATTTAGAGGAAGTGCTTCCAGTTACCTGCCCCACACCAGTTTTGTTTTTCTTTAATTATCTACATAATTGCTTTTGATCCTTTCCTTGATTTTAGCAAGAGAGAGAAGAGCAAGGGATTGAAGTATTTATGGGGGCCGCCTGTCAAGTACAGCTTCAGGCTGCTCATGCCACCCTGTAACTCCTGGGGTCTGTCAGATCATTCCTATCAACACTCCCTCCCCTGGAAACTAATGAGGCCTTGCTAATTAATCTGGGTCCCTATCCTTGTGGAACTGGCAGGATAGTTTTTAATGTATTTTAGATGGTCAATCTAAAGCCAAATCCTATCTCTTTATTTTTTTTGAACTTTTAAAAAATCTTTTATTTATCTTATTTGAATTTTTTATATAATAAAAATGTATCATATTCATAACTTTCATACAATTGATGACACAGCAATAAAGATTGTCATGCATAATATTTAAATGATTTTAATATAAAAAATGGGGGAGGAATTAAGTTGTGCCCAAAATGCAGTTTTTTTCTCAAAAGTAGTTTCTGAATATACATATATATCAAACCAACGTACATGAGAACTCTTTGTCTGGGTATAGTGTTTGCAGACAGTCTCATCAGTAGAGTACCTCAATATGACAGGCAAAAAATAGAGAGGAACATTGAAACTGGCTTTGTTGAGAAAGGTAACAGATATATTACTGATAAAGAGAAAAAGATATTTCAGAAGAGCATGAGCACAATATTTGGCATCAATTTAAAAACACCTGAGTAAGTTAAACATTAACCCGTGTGTCATAGATCTCTAATCTGCAGAAGAGCTCTACTATGCAGCAATGGAAGAGTCAGCCTTCCATATTCTGTTTCTTTTGTGTCCCTGAAAAAATCCCACCATGTAAATCAGAAATGATCAGATTATGCTTCAGTCATAAGTAATCCCAAAGTCTCAGTTGCAGCTTTGCACAGTGGCAATATCATAGCCAATGAGGTTTATCCAAGGCATGATTATTGCAAGTTGAAAACTTTTCCCAAAGTCTCAGTTGCTTACAACCACAAAGGTTTACTGCCTCCCCAGAGCTTTCTAGAAAAACAGAAAAACATTTTGTTAGGTTTTAGCAGGAAGAGAAAATGAAAGAGATGAGGATTTAGCTCACTTAATTATGGGGGCTGGAAAGTTCCAGGATCTGCTATCCACAAGCTGAAGACTTAGAAAAGCTACAGAGTGTGTTTCAGTCTGAGTCCAAAGGTCTGAGATCCAGGGAAAGCAAGTCTCAGTTTGAGGACAGAAAAAGATCAATGCCCCAACTAAACAGTCAGAGATAGAGGGCAAATTCTTCTTCCTCCACCTTTCATAGTAGGATGGTCTTCACCAAATTAAATGATGCCATTCCATTGCAAAGTGACGTTTACTTGACTGAGTTTACTGATTCAAATTCTAATGTCATCTGGAAACATCTTCATAGACACACCAGAAAGAAAGCTTAGAAAAATATTTGAGTGTTCCATGATCCAATCAAGCTGATACATAAAATCAATAATTATGTCCACATAACACATCAGATGAAATCAGGCTGTGACTTTGGCACCTGCTCAACACTCTAGAACCCAAAGCAATGGAAAAAATACATGGAGGATGAGGTTCTTCACGCTTGATTCTTAACACCTGAAGCACAGGTTCTTAATGATGCTGCCCAGACATGACATGTTTTTCTGCCTGTAAATTGCTGGCCACAGGAAGACAAATGGTCTTCCCTGAGCTTAACAGGGTAAGAAAGAAAGATGTATCCATAATGAAAGATGAAAGAAAAAGAAAATTTTCACAAACAGAAATACAGACTACAGTATAAACTGAGTTCTTATGTAATTTCTACATTAACTGTCAATTTGGAATTCAGCTTCAGACACTCCCATGAAAATGGCTACTGCTCATCTTGTCACTTTGTCATGCAAGCCTGGTTCTTGTTTCATCCAAGGATGGTTGTAAGCCCCACCCTTGGTTTCCAAAGGTATAACACATACTGTACCTGGATGATCATTTAAGATGGTTAACTGAGAATCACTGGGAGAACTGTAACTATGAATAAGAAAAATATGTAACACTAAATATGAATTATCACAGCTCCTGAAGTTTTGCCTGTCGGCCGTGTCCCCATCCCTACTCCCCTGTGACCATGAGCCACCAGTCTGAGTGTACACTTTTTGCTCCACTAATAATCCACCACACCCTTACTGACAAACATTATTACAGGTGTTGGGGTGCTCGAGTCTCCTTCTAGAGATGGTTTTTAAGTTCGCTCTGTTCTGAACAAGAATTGGTTAAGACAAATACAAAAGGTAGCAAGGGGTTACATTTATTAAGTGCATGAAAAGAAAAGAAACTTGCCCTACAGAGTGACTTCAGGCTAACTAAAAATAAGAAAACAAACACAACTTGAAAACTACAGATGGGCCACTGCAAGAGGTGGCCCCAAGTTTGATGACTGCTGTCTTAGTTA
>PVKN010037730.1:0-11192 GCA_004027915.1 Capromys pilorides
CTGTTCTCATTTCCTCTCTACCTTTCTGCAGTTGTTCTACTTCAGATGCTATTAATTTAGAAATGACTTTTTTAACTTCAGAGATTATTTCTGATCTGATTCCCACTATGGTTTTCTGCAGATGTTTTTTAACTTCAGTCTCTAGTAATTCAAAGATTTCTTTTTTAACTTCAGAGGTTATCTCCATTCCGAGTTCCTCTATACATTTCTGCATTTGTTTACTTCAGATGCTATGAGTTCAGAGATTTTGGCTGCATGATTCCCAATTTCTTGTATGGTAGTGACTCCTGTATTTGTTTCAGGTGGACTCGGGACCTGAGTTTGCATTTTGCTCCTTGTTTGTATCATTCTGAGTGGCTGTGATCTTTGGTGCAGGACTGTGTGCCCGTAGGTTGTTCGTTCAGTCCATACCGAGAGAAGGGGGTCTCACTCACCTGGCAGGCCTGGCGCTGGGTGATAGGCTGGAGGAGGTCTCAAGTGGCCAGCATGGTGCTGGCTGGCAGGCCTGGGTGATAGGCTGCACTGACAGGCCTGGCACTGGCTGATGAAGGAAGGCTGTGCTAGTAGCAGGCCAGAGGTCTCACCTGGCAGGCCTGGCGCTGGCTGATGATGGTCTTGGAGGCTATTTTTGCAAATATTTTTCCACATTATTTTTTAAGTGGTTGTAACATAAACTTTAGAGAGATTTGGTTTCCAACTCTAATTTAGTACTATTAACTTGGATAAATTCTCACTCTATTATAGACCTTAGTCTTCACAACTAAACAAAAACAGAAACAAAAATAAGACTGAATAAAAGGTACTTTTGTGCAAGTTATGGTATCATAGTTTTTTGGTAAGATTTTTAACTGCTGTTCTGTATCTGGTTCATGAGTTAGAAGGTGGGAAGGATTATGTGTATGAGTGTGTGTGTGTGTGTGTGTGTGTGTGTGTGTGTGTGTGTGTGTGGCTTTATTATTTTGTTTGTTCTTCAATCATTGAATGCAGTTGTTTTTCTTGGCTGGTTTGTATACCAAGTCTGACAACAGCTCACAGGCCTGTCTTGGACTGAGCCCAGCCATACCCACTCTTTCAAGTAGTGTCATAGCTACTTCCTACTATAGCAGCTTAGTTTGAAAAATATGACAGGGAACTTATAGCTTACAAAGCCAAAAGTATTTGCTTCCAGGCCCTGAATAGAAAAAGTTTGTTAAACCCTATTCTATTTTCTTTGCTATTTACTCTCATCACATTAATGCCCCAAATGTTGTATTTGTAAAATATGGAACATTCACAAATCCTAGGTATAGCTTAGTCCTCATGCCTTGAGTCTGATCTAGATTTAATGACTTGCTTTTAGCCTGGGTCCAAAGGACTTCTGAGACTAGGCCATAAAAGGCACAATGCTACCCATCTTGCTCTTTCAGATCCCCAGGTCTGGGGAAGCCAGTCATGAACCATGCAAGCTGCCCAGGTAGGCAAGAGATTAGATTTCCTAGCAATTGTCAGTGCCAAATGGCCAGCCACATGGGACCCTAACATCTCTGTCACAAGAGACATTATGGAATGCCTCAAAAAGATCAGCAGGACAGAACTTTACAAGGAATCATAAAATTAAACCACTTACTAAGCCCTTCCAAATGCCAGATCATAACAACTATATGGATAATAACCGATTAAGGTTGCTTTAAGTCATTCCCTTTTAGTTAACATTTTATATACTAAAAGATATTGAATGTACCAGAAAATCTTCAGTTACCATCTCTATACCAAACTGAAATGTACGTCCACAGCCTGTACATCTCCTCTGACCTCAAAACTTTGTATGTAATTGCCAATGTCACATCTCTTCTTAAATATCCCAAAGTCATCAAGAAGCCAGCACGTGTAAGCTATTTTTCCTTCCCCACTCAAATATGATCCTTCCTCAGGTCTTAGTCACTTTTCCTTTTGCTGGGGTGAAACAGGCAATATCCACAACTAAAAATAAGAAAGCTTTATTTTGGCCACATTTCAGTCCACAGTGGGCTGGCTCCAAGGCAAGATGATGTGGCATAGGGACACAGCAGAGGAACGGCTGCACATCTCATGATGATTGAGGGCCAGGAAGGGAGAGATAACTCAGGGTACCCACAGCAACCTGCCTGTTTGCCCCAGAACTCACCTCCTGAAAGCAAGCCAGACGTAATGCCTTTATAGTACAGTTTCCTATGATCACATGACATCTGAGTATAAACCATAGTTCCCCAGTAATGCCTGTTTCAGTAAATGGCACAATGAGTTTAATCTATGAATCACACATCTGATCATCTGTGATAGCTCTCCTTAATCTTCCATGTACAATACAGCACCAACGCCAGTTGAATCCACTGCAATATTGTTTTGAAATCATTTCAGGATTTCTGGCATCTGACACTCAGGAGACATCTATTATAAAAACATCATTATTTGGAGGTGGTCTCTATTTCCTTCTGATAGCTTTTGAGAGAATCCACACATCCTTGAGACAAAAAATAAATTTGTTTTGATTGGTTGATTCTGCCTAAATTTGATGTCATCTGAGCAATCTGAGGACTGACATAGCTCTTCTAGTCTCCAAGCTGTCAGTGATTATCTCCTCGACAATCACTTTTGGACTCTTCCCTCTGGTCCCTCTGAGTCCAAACAGGAGACAAATCCTATACTGGTAACTGTAAGGAACAAGTTACCCCAAAGAGTTGTTAATCTGCCAACGTACAAAAAAATGGAACTGCTACAACCCAGGTTGGGAGGAAAATAGGATGAAGTTAGAAATACTAAAATTTAGAAATTTGTAAGAAGGACCTTGCGAAAGTGAAGCTCACACCTTTCATCAGGGCATGCTGACCAGTTAGTTCTAGTGTTACAAAAGGAGTGTGATCCATCCAGTTGTCAGGTTTTGGAATGACTGCAAATTAAATAACTTCTGGTGCTAGAATATATTTCACCACCTGGACAGGTATTAAACATCGCTTCCTAAGGCACTTGCCTACTCTCAGAACCCCTTGGAGTATGTCTTCAGCTCCTAGCAATGGCTTTGGGATGTCGGTCTGGCAATTTCACTTTTTGCTTTCTAGCTCAGCAACATATTTTAAGCATGTCCATTTATTTGGAGCATGATTCCTTCATCTGCTTAGTCATCTGTCAAGAGCCTTTGTGTACATCTCTTCGTCTTCATTGTCCTCCCCAAACCTATGTGTTACTATTTCTTCCTCAGGCTATTAGTGCCATCTTCTACCTTGTCTTCTTACAAGGTAGCCTGACTACTACATTTTTTTTTTTGCATTCTGTAGTTAATGTGTTCTAAATAAGAATAGAAACATCATCTCAGATTTGTATTTCTCCTTCTCACTATCCTTAAAATAAAGGTGAGAATCTTTCATAGGTCCCCCAGGCCATATGTGTCCTGACCAGACACCAAGTGGCACCATGTTCCTACTGTCTCCGTCCCCTGCCACTCTGGTCTTCCTTTCTGTGTCAGGGAGGATGAAACCTGTGGGCGCACTGCTTCCCAGCCTGGTTTCAGTTCTCTGACCATTTCATCATCACTTATCCCACATATCACAAAACAAACATCGTCGTCCCCAGGCATCTTTCTTTCCTTCCTCAGACTAATCCACATTTCAATTATACGATCTCATCACCTTCTTTATCTTTCCTTTATGAAATTTATCAGATTACTTGATAATGTCTTCTCTGTTGGGCTTGGACTCTGGAAGAGAAGAAACATACATACCCTGAGCTCCTAGTAAGTGCTTCCAGTACATAGAGGATGTTTAATAGCTACTTACAAAATGAATGAATGCACTCTATAGAGTATTGATTAAATTGAAACATACTTTCCCCAGGTTACCCTACAGTGCTTGCCCTTTCCTCTGAACTTCCAGCATGCTCTTATAATTTGTTCAGTATACACCCTTCCTTTTTTATTATAAGCCTGATATTTTCAGCATACTATTGATAAAAACTTGGTTTATCATTTTTTAATTCCTAACATCTAGCATATGGCTATTGAGAGAGTAGGCCAACAACAAATTCATATTTTATTCCTTATTATTTATGACCATGATTGAGAAATTAATGCCATCATAATTAATGTAGTAATAATTTGCTAATTTAATTATTTATTCAAATAGTATACAACTTTTAAAGCATGTTCTTCTCAAGTAATTAAATGCTATAATTATTTAACACACCGTTAGGTAGTGCAAAGTTACATGAATATTAATTCATTATCTAGCCCTTATATTTTGAATTAATAATATAGTCATTTTTTAACTCTTGACTTTGACTGAAAACACAAATGTTTTCGGATGGTGTTCAAAAATGGTTTAAATTCCACAGATGTGGTGAACATGCAGTGAAACCTTAGAAAGGCCCTAAAGAATTCTCTAAGAATGATACATGAGCCAAGGACATGACATTCATCTTGGAGGATTTTTCTCCCCCTGAACAAGTTTGATAAAATGCCTTTTCTTCCACTTTGACCTTAAGCACTTAGAAATCATTTGTTTTACAAAAGCCCTGTGGTCTAAGATTATGGCAGCCAGAATAGTGACTTCTGTCTCATATTTCAGTGGTGCGTGGTTTATCAATTCAGTTGAAGAGAGTGCTTTTGCATAACAATTTTCAGTTAGATGTCACTCCCTGGCCTGCGATGGCCTCCCCTGTACCATGGCAGGGAGCAGCCTTGTGCCTTCAGAGCTGGCTGCAGACACAGCACCACGCCTCCTCAGCCTTGCCTGTTAGAATCCTCTGGCTTCAAAGCAGCTGCACACAGAGGTTCACTTAGTGGGTTCTGTGCCTCAACAGCCCTCTTGTCGTTACCATTTTAATGAAATGAGTTGATTTTATTTTAGCTCCCATGCTTGCAAATGTAGTATCTTACATCTTATTTTCAGAGAGGCTCTCAAATATCTTCTAGGATTATATTTATAACTCTTTACCACTAGGTTGTCAGCCTTGTTAGAGTGATTTACACTGCAGACCTCCCTAAATTTAGGTTACCTTTCATCCATCATCACCATCCAGATATCTTTATTTGGTATATCAAGAGGCATAATAACCAGTGCTTTACCAGAGAGCTATAAATATTGGCGTGAATTTTATGTTTCCACTTGACATTCAGATTATCTCAGTGGATAGTGAACTTGGGCCTTCCTGTCAGCCTACTAAATACATCAAGGGCTCTTACCATGAATTTTCCAGATATCTGTAGGACCGTGCAAGGTTTTTCAAATTGAAGTGAGACAATATATCACAAATACATTATTTTTCTATAAGCTTATTATGTAAAATACAATCATCACAAATTTTATGTCATATATAATATTATTTAGGACATTGGCATTCCATAACTGGTGAAATCATTTAATATCATAGATTATGAATTGATATTTAGCATGGTCGAGTGCCCTCAATTCCTCTGAAGTCTGTTAAGTTTTGTTTGCCAACCCATGCTCTCTTCCAGTGTAGTAGTTTTACTATATGTACACTATCTTTTCATTGAACTTGTGATGTTGTCATTTGTGTCTCAAATACTTACTAGTTTCTGTCATAATCATGTCAACTTTTTGGAAACATAACAAAGTAATTCACTTGTAGAAATCGATCTACATACTTTATAGGTTGTTTCAAAGATATACAATTATGCTTTTTCTGGTTCAGGTCAATATTTTTCCCATAAACTTTGGTCACAATCATAATTATTTCCTATTAAACAAGTTCTCCAAAACACAATTTTCAGATAATTTTTGGTTTTGGTGCAGAGGATCCAACTCAGAGCTTCCAGCTTGCTAGGCAAGTGTTCTACCTCTAAGCTAAATTTCCAGCCTCGCCAAAATATATTTTCAAATACATCAATACTTGGAGCTATAGCTAGGTATTTTAACTTTCCTAAGACTTTTCAGTATACAGTCAGAGAGAGAGAGGTCCCATTAGATATAACATTTAAGAATACATTATCTAGGAATGGGGATACAGCTCAGCAGCTTAAAAGCCTGCCTGGCAAGTGCAAGGTCTTGAGTTTGATTTCCCGTACCAAATATATTAGGGCTGGCCAGATAGCTCAGTGGATTAATGTGCCTGCTTAGGCAGGGACAGGGACTGGAGTTCAATCCCCAGCATGCCATGCAAGCCCTGCCCCTAGGGCGCACTAAGATGGTGATTGAAACTAGGAATGGTGACACACACCTGTAATCTCAGTGCTTGGGAGGCTGAAAACAGAAGGATCACTCTAAGTCCAATCTATGTAGTGAGACCCTGTACTAAATACATTAAAAAAGGAATATGTTAACTATGTAAGTATAACACAAACATTATTTTAAAATAGTCTAATAAAAATGTTTTAAGCTTCAAGAAATTAGATTCAATCATATTCATCCTCAAATGCCAATGCAGAAATATTAAAGCAGAATCTTCATCAGAAGAGGCATCGCTGTGAAGATAGCGGCCAAAAAATATGCCAGGCAGTGATGTTTCCTCCAATCCTTCCCACATATATAGGCGTGGGGCTGCCCCTCCTCATGTCATCAGCTCCTGGAAGATGTTGCCAGTACTTCATTCAAATACACAGGGTGGGAAAGAACCAGGATCACTTATCACCACCAGTTTCTAAAGTCACAAAGACACCAACCTTGAAGAGATTTTCATTAAAACAAAGCAAAGCATGGCACCTGGAATGCCCTCCATAATCATAGCCCTCCCTGACTCTCCTAGATGAACTTCACTGCTTCTTGCCGTTGTACACCATCAAAAGCATCACCACAACATCTGCGGCACTGTGCTTTGTGCATTAGTGCTCCATGTACCTGTCTCTTTCCTCTGCTGTTCCACAGAGCTCATGATCCCAGGAGTACTATTGTGCCTCGCACGATTTCTAGCACACGGTCCATGTTCAATATATATTCTTGGCTCAGTTCTTCTGGACATGTTCATCAAAAGAAAACACAGTCTTTAACACCAGTACACTCTTCAAATGACTGCAGACTGAGGCCATAAAACTTAGCAAGGCAGACAGTCTTTTGAGACTTTCATTTGAGCAAAAGTCTATCTATAACCTACTGTGAGGCAGGTTCATTAAACAGATCTCTGAAGGGCAAGAGTTGTTGTTCACAGATTATTCTCTTTCTGAGCCTTCACTTGTTCAACAGTTGAATACATTTTATTTAACTTTTTAATCAATATTCAGAAGTCAGGGCCAGGTAATTCCAGTGCTTAATGGTTGCAAAAGCCTGTTTAATTTGCCTACACTATCTGTACTTCTCCTAGTCAAGATGTCACTACCCCACGCATTCCCAAAACTATTTACACTTGTGATTTCCTTGAGGGAATAGTAAAAGAGTAATATTCACTCTTCTGAAGTCGAAATACATTACTATCAAAATGTAAGACAGGGTATAGCTCAGTAGTAGACCTATTGCCTGGCATGTGTGAGGTTTTGAATACGATCCTCAACACAACCAAAAACAAAAAATTTAACATGCAAGTTTTTTCACAGAACATCAAACTCATATCCCCTTCAATGCACTCAACTTTGGGTGCTGGGTGCTCACACATGTTAGGTATATTTTGTGTGTTACTACAAGGGAATAAGTGAACCATTCTACCATGGAGCTATGCTCCAGACCCCCAGCATTTCAACAGTCATAAGCATCTCACCAATAGACATTAAAGTCTATAGCATTCAAAGACAAGATATTAAGGTGATATTGTTTCTAAACAAATTCATAGGGCTATAAGGAAAATAAGATCTAATCAAGGAAGTCTTCAGGTGGAGACATGGAGTGAAAGAGAACTGAAGAACCTGTTGCCACAGATTCTTTCTTTAAGAGGAGGCCCTCACAGATTTATTTTTATAATGAAAACATGAAACAGAGATCTAGTCTTCCATCCCAACTGGATTTCCTCCAAACACATGCCTTATCCCCAGTGAGTCAGATAGCAGCACAGAGCAACTGAAATGCTGACATTTCATTTCTAATTGAAATCAAAAAGAAATAGTTCCACTGGGGCAAGAGAAAGTAAAGCTGGATTTTGATGGAAATTAACAGGGAAGAGAGCAAAATGCTTTTCTCTGCCACAAAATAGTCCACTGTGGAAGACTGCCAGGCCCACTCTTTCTGTCTGGATCTGAGATTATCTCCAGGATTACATTTCCTGGGGATAATATATTTTAGGGTGATGGAATGAGAAATTACATTTGAGTGGACATATCAATTGCAATGAAAGAAGTGAAAATACATCTATACTTCTAATTTTTTGATTACATGAATGTAGAGTTCAAGGTAAAATTGTCGATTTTGACTGCAAAGATAATGGATAACAAAAGTAACAGAGTTCATACTATTCACAAAATATCTACAATAATTAATCTGAAAATATATCATTTGGAAGGCAAGATACGGTTACCTTATTAGGACTAAAATCCTCACGTTGGTTCTTTTTAAGAACAGTTTTATAGCAATACCTATAGTAATAGTACTTTTACCAGCTGTAATTTGAGTAATACTAAAGATTAACTATCTGTGAATGGATTGTAAGACTTTTGATATTTAATACTCTAGGGACTATGGATTTAGCTCAGTGGCACAGCACCTGCCTGACAAGCATGAGGCCCTGAGTTCGATTTCCAATACTCCCCTGCAAGAAGCAAGACTATGAAAATAACTGCTGTCTTCAGAAAATACTGCATTTTCTGAAAGAAGTCTTTGAATACAAAAGCCATAACTTTAATGAAGGCATTTATCTTTATGTCAAAGCACTAATCTGAAGTATTTATGCAAAAAATTGTTGTCTTTCCTATGTGAGTCATTTCAAGCCATTATTCAGTGGTAAGCAGCAGTAAGCTGCTTAAGGATAAGGCATTGGATGCCGAGGAGCTCATAGGCTGAAGTGCAGAGATCATTAGATAAATAACAGTGTGTGTGAGGCCTGTGAGAGCAAAACAGGAACAGTGCTGCTCAAATGCCTATTTCAAGGAGCTGTGTAGTGAATGACAGGAGTAGAATTAGAACGAAGTTGTGGATAAGAAAGTTGACCTTCAGGGCTGGTTTCACATATGGAAATGCACAGGTTCACAGGTTGAGTGAAAGAAGAGATGGGAAGTTTGAACTTTCAGAAGAAGGGAGGGATAAGCAGGAGATAAAGAGGGCCGTTTTGTTTCTCACCTGGGTCTTTCCAGAGCTTCTCTCTGGTAAGTTTGACTGGATTCTTGGGCTAGCTCTTGTATAAAGTTTCTATGTTCACTAGAACTTATCAAAATAATCTGTGGTATGTTTTAAGAATGAAAGGACAGATAATCTCACTCTTCCAGAGTACTTAATTCTTTCTTGATCTTTTCATGGCCAGCAGGCAAACTCAATCAAACACAGCCTTATGGTCACATAGCCATGAGTAATCTATCTTGATGTATAGATCACTGATTCTTCACAGAAATTTCTTCATACATAAGAAAATTTGTACATTCTGCCTACAAAGCCTTTTTTTTTTTTTAATTTTATTTTATTATTTATTTATTTGTTTGCTTGTTGTGTTTGTTTGTTTCTTTATTTTTTATTTGTTTTGTGGCTGGCTCAGCCTGCCCTGGTGGTGGTGCTGGCGCAGCATGTGGTGCCGGGGATCGAACCGCAGTCCCTGCAGTTGCCTGAGCCCTCCTAAGCAGGCGCTTTAGACCACTGAACCATCTCGCCGGCCCGAAAGCCTTTTTTTTTTTAAGATTTCTTTAAATCAAGGTTTCAAGTGAAGTAAAAGTATTTTATAATATTGGGCTGTCCAGATAGCTCAGCAGATTAAAGCACCTGCTTAGGTAGAGCACAGCAGCCTAGGTTCAATCTCCAGTGCTAGCCCTGACCCCCGGGGCACATGGAGACGGAGATTGAGACTGGATGTGGGGAGCTGAGGAGATAGCTCAGGGGCACAAGTGCCTGCCTGGCAAGTGTAAAGTCCTGAGTTCAATCCCTGGTTCCACAAAGAGAGAGAGAGAGAGAGAGAGAGAGAGAGAGAGAGAGAGAGAGAGAGCGCGCACCCATGCCTGTAGTCCCACCACTTGGGAGGCTGAAAATAGGAGAATCGCTGTGAGTTCAATCTACATAGTAAGACCCTGTAGTCCCTGTCCTAAATACATACACACACACACACACACATACAAACACATATATATATATATACATATATATATATATATACATATATCAATGAGTATCCATGAACAGAACATAAACACAAAGACCCCTTTATTCCTACTTTATCTGACACTCAGCAAAATGTCACAAAAATCAATATCTAAGTTACTTGGTGAAAAACAAGTTAATGAATCCCTTAGGAAATGACATTAAAAATAAGAAATAGATTCTCTCTCTCTCTCTCTCTCTCTCTCTCTCTCTTTCTCTCTCAAATTTGCCACAATTCAAGAAAAACAGTCTTCTGAATTAGACTGTTTCTCCCCCAAAGAATATTCCTCTTACAATGAAGGATATTACAATACGCTCTGAATAGATGTTTAAAATCTCTCTCCTAAGTTCTAGAAATCTCACACTGAAACAGTCCCAGCTTGACAGCTCTGCAATAACCATTAAATATTAAAATAACATTAAAGAGCAACTGCTCAGCTCATGGATTTAGCTGCAGAACTCGGATTCACACTAATGGGAGTCACAGAGCTAAATCCCCATGTGCTGTACTGAAAATTTACCCCCCAAGATCCCAAGATCAGACAGTCAAGGAAATGATGAATTCACTTTTTTAAAAATCCATCCAGAGCTGAACAAAATTTTATCACTCATGGAATTTCAATCACATAGCAGAAGTCAGATTGTTTGAAATTCATCAGTATCCTGCTTGTATTCATATGATACATAATTGTGATAAAATAAAATTAAAACTTCTACCGCAAGATAAACAGGGGTATTGTATAGACATGCACGAAGTTGTGTTTTAATGTGTCTCATTTGTGATGATACCCTAAAGTCGAAACCTAATTCTAAATATTCTTGTGTGTACTATTTTTATAGACATCATTCCCTTAGTCTTTAAGCTAAGGAAGTACTCCGTGTTGATATATGTTGATATATATTTAATGTAAAATGAAGCAAGTTAGTATTAGTAATTAATAGTTTAGCATTAAAATTACATGGAAATCTTAACTTTTCAAACAATTTCTTTGAAAAAATTATAAAAATTTTGATGTGTTGACCATA
>PVKN010037731.1:0-11193 GCA_004027915.1 Capromys pilorides
CTCAGGAAGAATGGAAGATACATTACTCCTATCTGTTTCTTAGAGTAAGAAAAAAAATGATTATTGGATATTTGTGTAAGGTAGAGATTCTGAAAGTACTGAGAAGGGAGAAAATGATCAGACCATAAGCTAAAAGCCAGCTTTCCATGAATAGAGTAAATAAAATCAAGCTTCTTGAAACTTATTAAGAATAATTATTTGATTACTAGATGTAACTTACACCCACCGCTCTGTTGTCCCAAGCCTGGTGTGAATGTGCTTGATTGGTGGTGTGACCTCTGCCTGAACGTAAAATGATTTTATACTGAAAGCTGGGTTTTATTCAGTTCTACCCAAGTCTTTGGCACCACTGTTTCCATAGTGATGGTTAGATATAAAGCCAATGAATTTTTTAAATGTATTTTTAAGATTTTTCTCTTAAAATATCTAGAAGTAAGATTCTCATTCTGGTACAAAGCCTATTTAAATAAAGATGTAATTGTGGATATTTGGTACAACTATTTGCTTCAACCACTTTGGAAATATTTTTCCAAACGTACAACACCAAAAAAATCCTCCTCTGTTTTAATTTGAATTAAATAGGTACGAAGAATAATAATCTTGAGCTTACAGGAAATAAGAACTATCAAAACTCAAAAGTTTGTGACCATAGTTCACATGACATTATCATCTGGAAAATATAAAACATTAGGAATGCAGCCATGCTCACAGGAGTGAAATAGAATCTTATAAATGTATTCTATAGAAAGGGCTGGAAAGATCTCAAAATCAATATTGGAATCACCCAGGGTGACTAAGAATAATGATATCACTATACCTTAGTAAAAAGTAATGAAAAACACATGAGAAAGAATTCCAGAGTTTCCCCTAGAGATTTTGGGGGTTATTTTGGTTTGTTTTTGGCTTGGTATGCTAGTGTGATAGTAGTGGCTTCCCGCTTCTCTACAGACCTCAGTTTGATTTAAACACAGAGCACCCTCCTCTCATGGAAGAGCAGTTTTTCTTCTATGTAAACCATGGTGTGTGCATATTGCAGGTGCCACTGTTAAATAGAAAAACCCTTGGTTCTAATTTAATCACCTAACTGGTAGAATTAAAATAATGATAATTGGACCTGTCTGTTAGAATAGTGTCTGTCTGCTTTATTTTTTAACAGACATTATAGTCTTGATTCCCAAAGCAGCACATCCATGCATCAGAGGGATGTAATTTGGGTGAATGCAGGCACGTGGAACACATTCATGAACTCACAAGACACTCCTGTGGGAAAGAAAAAAGTCAATGATATGCATAGATGTGCTTTTCAAAAGTAGGGAGGGATAAGGGGATCAAAAGGGGTGGGAAAAATAGTGATAAAGGGAATGATTTGAAACAGGATACTCAGAGTAAGAATTATTGAGAGGATAACAGGAGAGGATGGACGTAAAAGGCCCAAGTACAGTCATGTGCTTGACAATGGGGATTTCATCTGAGGAATTCATTATTTTGGCCTGCTGCAAACATCATGGAGAGAATTTACTCAAACCAGTTTGGGGCAGGTCAGTCGCTAGGCCTGGCCTCTTGCTCCTCTCTAGAGACACAGTAAGCTTGAGATGTGTGAAGCTGCTACTGATAAAATACGTATGCTACTTCACAAGTATGAATACACTTTGAAATAACACTAGAGGTAATAGCACAGTAAATACCTAAGGCAGTATGTTACTACATAGTTATTCATCATCAACTGTTTTGTATGATACATAGCTCAAGGGCTACACATTCATGCAGCTAGCAGTAGGCTTGTTAACACCAGTGTCGTGCACAAGCTTGGAGGAATCGTCCACTACAGCATGGTGATGGCTATGATGTCACTGGGAAATAGGAAGTTTCAGCTCCACTATAATTTTATGAAGCGCCATCTTAAATGCAGTCTACCTTTGAATGAAATTTTAGTATGTAGTGGATGACTGTATAAAAGAAAAACCACAAATAATGATAACAGTGCAAAGTCCCTGAGGTAGAACACTTTGGCTTCTCTGCAGAAGTTCAAGGCAGTCAGCATGGTCAGAAAATAAACAAATAAAATAATGTGTACAAAGGGGTGATGTTAGAGATAGGAAGGGCACATCACATAGAGCAGTTGTGAGCAACCTGTGGCATGGGTGCCACAGTGGACTGTTATAATTGATCTAAAAGGTTTACAATCACTGGTATAGGGCCAGGGATGCTAAGGTCAGTACCCTGGCCTTTATGGTGAACAAGATGGAGATTGCTGGAGGGAGCTGAGAAGAGGGCAGGATCTGATGATACAATATGCATGCCTGTAATCCCAGCACTTTGGAGGCTGAGGCAAGAGGATCCGTGTGAGTTTGGGACCAGCATGAACTACAAAAGTGAGCTCATGACCAGCCTGACCTGCATAGTGAGACCCTGTCTCAAAAAGACAAAAAATAATAATATGATATAATATATGATACCACACAATACGATACAATATGGTGCAATGTGATATGCATATTGGCTTCCCTGCTGAGAGAGAAAGAGTGAAGAAGCTGATAGACTGATTCAGAGGACGAAAGGTGATAAAATACTCGAGGTGAGACTTGAGGGTGATTTGACCAAGTGATGAACAGTGCCTTAGTCATGATATATTGTGAAGAAAAGATTTCCCTAGTTTGGAAATGGATTTCAACAGCAAAAGAGGAGTCAAGGATGGCTCCAAGGTTTTTAATTTCAGCAACAAGATGAATAGGATTCAACTAAGAAAGAATAGATTATAGAGGAAAAGTTCTGAAGCAAAACCTTCCGTTTTTATTTGGATACATCCTGGTGGACGTCTATGACTGGTGGAGATGAGAAATTTATGGAAATTTGAGTCTGGAAGCATAGGAAAGTCTGGGCTGGAGATGAGAATACAGGACTAAGTGGAGAAGAAACATGAAGGAACAACAGAATGGACGTCTTTAAAGCTTGTGGGGTTGGGTGCAAAGAAACCCAAGTCTTTGGTCCTCGGACCTCTAAGACTAAGAGTGTAGCTTGAAGAGATGCAGCCCAGTGAGAGCAGAGCTAGCTGATCTAGGACAGGCCAATTACAGATGGAGGCTGCTGGGTCACATGTTTCTCACCCTCCCTAGAGGGCTTGTTTACAGGGCAGTGATCATTCTCCAAGAGGAAAAATGAACTGCAGAGACCCCTGAAGGCTCAGGCTTGGAGTCAACATGTTGTCACTTCAAGTACATCTTTTTAGCCAAAACAAGTCTCAAAAACAGGCCCAGAGTTAAAGGAGGGAAAGTAGACCATGACTTGGGGAGGACTGTTCCAAAATTACATCTCAAAGGGTGAGGCTACAAGGGGAGGACATTGGGTGGACATTGGGGCCATTTTACAATTTCCACATAACTCAAAAAGTTTGAAATATTTTCAGTAGGAAATATAATTTTTCTACCAATTTAAACCTTCACCTTGTTTTTGTGTTTCTAAGGATGCTACTAAAAACTGTATCCCTGACAGTTGTCCTCCAAGTTTTTCCTCAATGAAGATAGTGTCTTACACAGGAAGATGTTCTATAGGATTCAACTCATAATTTTTTCTCTGAAAGTGGAATGTTTCCCCCAAAGAAGCAATAATACATAACTGATGTCCAACAAGTTGTTTGCCGAGAAAAACAAAAGATACACCACAGAGCTGGGAAAACAATAGTAGCAATAATTCAGATTCTGTGAATTCACTGTTTGCCAGAGATTGTGTTTTTATATAACACATACTCTGTCTCACTTAATCCTTCTAGAACCCTTATAAATTATATGTTATCGTCATTCTTATCTTCTGGTTAACAAGTGATATATTCGTGCTGCCTTTTTCTACTGACTGAGATTATTTTGCCATAAGGATAAAAGATGAAAGGTTTACAAATAGAACAATTCCTTAAATGTGAAAGCTCAATTCCTTCACTTGTATTTTACTTTGGATTTTCCCCTTGAAATAAACACTGAGGCAAGAGTCAAGAGAAAATAGTTTATTTGGAATGTTTATGATGTATCATTGAAAAATTGGGGAAGGAACACAAGAAAGAGTTAGACTTAGTCCATTCCTGCTGCTGTAACATAACATCTTAAGCTGGGTAAATGAAAAGGATTTATTTCTCATAGTTAGGGGGTCCAGGCAGCTCAAGGTGAAGCCAGTAGGAGATGAAGTGCCTGTTAAGGGCTTGCTTTCTCCTTCAAGAGAGTGCCTTTTAGCTCAACCTTTTGGAAGGGTTGCCATAGTTCTGTGTTCCCACATGGCAGAAGGTGGAAGGCAAGCTTTCTCTTTTAGGCTGCTTTGCAATCTCACCCATGACAACTGAGCCTACATGACCTAGGACCCACCTTGTAATACCATCACCATTAGGATTAAATTCCAACACATGAATTTTGAAGCAACACATACATTCAACTCATAACAGAAGGTTACCAAGGTTGGATTATTAAACAGGTGAACTTGGAAAATGATGTAAATTCATGGTTCAAAATGGATCTACTCAAAGAAGAGGGAGTGCAGATATTTATACAACAGGTCTCATTGGTCATTGGCAGAAAGATGAAGGATATCCCCATGATTGTTAGCTTCTATTTTCTTCCATCTTCTGTGATTTGAATGACCATCAGGAACACAGATATTGACTGCTGGAAGTCATCAGAGGTACAGGTAGACACTAATGAAGTTTCTACATCTGTGCCTATTGTCTTCCCAGCATGCATCTGCATAGCTTCAGAGTTCTTTCAAATGTTAATTGTTTAAAATAAAGCAAAACTATCTTTGTTAGTTAACTATGAGTGGATTTGTCACTGAGCCATTACGATAGACAAGAACATCGCATCTACAGTGATTAGGAGGGGAAAGAGCCAAAGTTTAACTTGTGCTAAGACTCATTTCCAAATAAACATCACCATATAACCATGGGTGCTGATTTGGAGTCACAGATAATTAAGGATACAGATGTTAAATGCATATAACTTTGAAAAATAGAGCAGAAGTAAGGCTACAACTGACCTTGTGGTGAAACAGGAAGAATATTCCCGGGAGTAAAGCATTTACCCGTGTAATGCAATTGCATTCTTGTAGGGCACTGGGGACCAGTTGGTAAGCTGTATTTTAAAAGACATTAATTGACTGTATGTCCTGAATAATGTAGGTCATGCTCATGACCATGTTTAGTAACAGATACCATGATAGTAAGGGAACTTAGAAAATACAGAATTAAAGTTATATCTACTGACATGGGTAATTAAAATGACTTTACTGTAGGTCTTGCTAAAAACACCCAAACTAAAAAAACTTCACACAAAGAAAGAAGGCAATATAGTAAAATTTATAATGCGCTGATGATAAATAGTAAACATTAATGAATTTTAATTTGGTGCTGAAATGCACTTGAAGAAGTGAGGAGTGATTATTGGGCAGTTAACAGATGTGCTTGAGATTTCTGAAATAGCTCAGGTGGTTTCTGTGTATTATTTTAGTAGATTTAGGATAGCTGGGAAAGTGTTTTAACATTGTCCATCTGCCTCAAACAATGCTGGGGCATGGAGGTGTGCAAAATTGATGAGGTCATATCAGTGATTGCCCATAGGATAGCAGGCTCCAAGTCACTGTGCTATAAAACAATAGCTGTTAAACCTTGAATCTGAGATATCCATAGGTGTTAAGAAACTTATTGATATAGACAGGAAACATATAGAGTGTCTTACATCAGAAATACCTGGAATGGCATGAGTACCAAAGTTCTTTCTTAATTTCTGTGTTCCTAAAGGGAATAAAGAGAAAGAATTTGAGGAAAGCTATTGAGGTTAGAGGAAAAATGGTTCTTAGTGACTTTAGAACAGCAACTCTTCTTTACCATTTGGATTCCTCTAGCTGTTGAACCTGAGGGTCGTGGCATTGCCATTTCCTGGGCAGAATCTCAGTGCTCACTCCCCAGTGCCATTATATCCAGAAATTCCATGTTACACAACTCCAGAGCACACAGTGCACACCAGCCCATATAAATAGCACTTTCTAAAATGGTTCAGTCCACAGCCTGATGGGCCTTCTGCGGTGATACTACTTATCCTGCCCATACGGTGGTCCTTTGGTGTCATTATGCCCTGTGGTTACTTGTGCTTTCTGTTTTTCTTCTTCCCACTGGGATAAAAGAGACTTGAGAGGAAAGGCATAGTACTCTCCACTACCCCTGAACAATAAATCTTCAACAAATATGTACATAGTACTGGGACTAACTGCGCGTTAGCTTCTGGATAAAGTATTTTACCTGCCTCTTTCCTTTAATTCAAATGGAATCCTACATTTTAATCCCCATGGAATCCAATATTTTCTTCATTTCTCTTTGGAGGATTTGAGTTAGAATAGAATAAAAGTGAATGGAGTGAATGAAGGGAGTTAAAAAATTCCTGAAAGAGTTTTTGTAAGATAGGATGAAGAGAATTCAGAATAGAACGTATAAGGAGAGAAAGATGTGCATTTGAGGAGAAATGTATATAAAGAAGGATGGATCTGACTGTGTTTGAAAGTTGATGCAAAGGAGTCATCTGGAAGGAACATATGGAAGGTGCAGTAGAGGGAAGAATGCAGGAGATGCCTTGTGGGAGTAGATTTAGAGAAGAGACTTCTTCTCTGGACTCAGAAGAAAGGGCAGGATAACTAGATTTATAGAAGCTTGGTGGTGGGAAGTCGACGAACTTCCTTTGTGAAGATGTTTCTTTCTGTCTTTAAAAAGGATTAAGCAATTGAAATTGAGGAAGAAATTTGTGATGCTATGACAGTGGGGATGGCAGAGATTTGAATAAAAGACAAAAGGGCATGAAGTAGTCTTTACAGAATTTTGGAGACCTGAGTCAATTAGAGACCCTGGTATTTCTATGTACTTCCATTCCTTTGTAATTAGTGAACCCCTGGTTTCAAATTAAAGTTCTAAGTATACATTTTCTTTCTATCTACTTAGAAAAATAGACTGCAGCCAAATTTAGTTAGAATCTAAAATAAGACAAGCGAAAACTTTTAAATGTAGGAAAAGTTAGAGTTTTAGGAAATGCATTCAAAGACAAAGCTTCCTTTCTCCTAATTTCGCACTTTTGGTTCACTTTCATGAAATTTGGTTGTATTACGAAGGAAAATTAAATTTATGAGCTATGCAATCAAGTTGTATACACAGCCACATGCCATAGTTAGTCCTCTACAGAGTGAATATCTTCAATAGGATTTTTTTTTTTTAAAGGCCAGAAACCCAACTCAGGGTGTATCAACAGAACTATGAACTTACAGATCTGTTAGGTGAAATGTCCAGGAATATAATGGATCAGGATCTAAAAAATTTCCTGTGATGCCATTACCTTTTTATCTTTCAGCTCTGCCTCTTTCTGGATGGGCTTCATTCTCAGGCAGGTTCTCACATTTTCAGGGATGTGGTTCTCTACTGCTGTTGGCTTATATCCTGCTGGTTTCAAAATTCAGAAAATGCTGTCTAGCAGTTTCCAGCCTATTCAACAAAAGTCTTGGGAATGAATTGCAGCAGCTCCAGTACGACATCTGTGGGTCCTGTATCAATGCCTGTTGCTTCTCCAATCACTGCAGCATGGGGAGTGTTGCTTTTTTTTTTAACCCCACTGGCTGCAAACCACCCCTAGAATTGGAAGTCAGAGTTGAATTACTTTCTCTCGAACCACTGTGACAAATGTAGAGGGCATCTACAAGGATTATCAGGATGCCACTTCAAGAAGCAGGAGCAGCAGATATAACGAGGCAAATAACATTAGTGCAGGTACAAGAAAAACTGAGCAGTATAATTCTAGGCTCTACAAAGATATCTGACCAAGTGAAACTTATCTGGTCACACGGTTTTGGCAGCCCCAATTTATTGGACTGATTGCACTTAAAACTGGCTGTCTTTCCTGGAAATGAGCTTTAGGTTACAGATGATGGTATACATAGATTCTTTTGCACTATTCCTTTATGGTTTTTGTTTTTCATCTTTGTGGCCTAATTTTGCTATTGTACTGCTGCTTCTATTTTGGAACCTCAGTAAGAAATAGATTTGTGTTGATACACCAATTTAGATGGAAGTTAAAATGAAAACTCATTTGCATACCCAGAACCTAATTTAATAGGAGGAAAATCAGTGATAAAGTTCCATCTTAAATGTCACTCAGGGGGCTAAGGAGAATGCTCTGTGGCAGGAGTGCTTGCCTGCTATGTGCAAGGCCCTGAGTTTGATCCACAGTACCTCAAAAAAGAAAAAAAAAATCCTAAGTGTTGCTCAGGGAAATGAACTTATAATGAATGAATACACATTGTTCCAAACTAACATGAAAAGTAGGTACCCAAGCCTTCGGTACTGATTTCTTGGAATTTCTGAGAGTCTATTTTGTTTGATATTGTGATTTGATGTTGTGGTATCCTATATAGTTTCATGTTTCCTTAAATGAGTTCAACTTCTAGACAAAACTTGACCATAACTTTGAAAGCTTTCCGTGTGTTCTTTTAACTATGATATTTAGTTGCAGTGTTGTTCCATACCCTGGTTTGTATCATTTCTACAATCTTACTCTGCCTTTCTGTGTTTCATTTTAAGAGTAGTGCAGCCATTGTTTTGTTTGGTTTTGGATATTCACACATTTGTTAGAAGAGGAAAGTTTAGAGTGCCAACTAATGATTATGTAAGACCCTCTGAGACCACGAGGCCTCAATCTTTTCCATGGCAAATTCTCAGATATACACTTTAACGATAATTTCACCCATCACTCAGAATGGAATACTATATGGCCTTAGCACCACTGGAATTTGTGACCATGTATTCCAGTCGATATCTTTTCCCTGAAATGTCTTGGGTCCTTGGATCTAGCAGATGTTCAGTATCTTCTAAAATTTAAGCTTGTTAGGAACTTGTGACATTTAATCCTGATGTCAGCTCCACTGGATCAAGAAACACCCATCTCATGGCTATGTCTGGGTACTCCATATGGTCCCTACCTGTCCTTCTCTGCCACCATTCCTCCGCTCTGCCCCCTAGCGACCATGAACAAAGCAGCTCTGTTCCACCGTGCAGTCCTGCCACAGCGTCTCTGCTTTGGAGCCAGCTAGTGAGACCATGTGCAAACTAAATCTTCTGCCCTTTAATATGTGAGTGTCAGTTATTGTGTGCAGCAATGGAAAATCTGATTAATCAGTTCTATTTCCATGTAGATGGACTGAGTTTTAAAAAAAGTAATTCAGTGTTAACTTGTTGAAGCTTGATAAGAAAGACATTATTCAGGACCATTCTGATATGTGTATGGAACATAGATAAGGTTTTGCACAAAGGGGGGGGGAGAGAGAGAGAGAGAGAGAGAGAGAGAGAGAGAGAGAGAGAGAGAGAGACAGAGAGAGAGAGAGAAAAATAAGGAAGCAGAGAGACAGGGAGAGAAACAGAGACAAAGAGAAGGCCCTACTGCAGTTTATTAAATGATTTAGTACTTTGCTTGCATATTTTCCCTCTTTGTTCAATGATCACATCTAAACTCTCCAACTCTCTTGCAAGACATTGGGTCCCACTGAGTGCCATGCCTGGCTTTCCAACAGTCTTTCCCATCATAGTCACTGCCAACATACCAGTACCTAATATATCACATTTTGAGAATCAAAAACACACAAGGCAGGCCTGTTGAAAGATATTTGCCCACAATAAGCTGCCATTCAATTTTCACAAAATCTGCAGAGGAAAGCTTTATCTGATTTCTTGGAATCAGATGGCAATTAAGGAAACTGAGGTAGTCAAGTTCACATTGAAGTATTTAAAAAATTCTTGTATGAGCCTTGTGTGATACACACAGACCTCTCACTGAACCCTGGAAAATGAACTTGAAGCTGGGAGAGGCAGCAGAGAGTGGGTATACAGGGAGACCTAGGGAGTCAAAGGATCTGCATTCAATAATCTGGAGTGCTAGTGCAGTTCAGGGACCAAGCATGAGGGCAGGGGAACAAAGCCATGTGATGCCATTATTTTGGTTCTATGGAGGAAATACCAGAGAAGCCAGGAGATCTGTCCAATCACATGTGCTTAGTACCAGATGTAAGTATCCAAAAGTCTTAACTCCTACCTGGCAGTTCTCCAAGCAGTGCACTGTTATAGAATAATAGAACTGATAGCCACTGAAACAATACTGAGAGCTGTATTTCCAAGGTTCTCCAGAGATTTATTGTAAGGTACTGGCTCACAGAATTGTGGAGGCTGAGAAATTCTATGAACTGTTCCATGCAAGCTGAAGGCCAGCCAAGCTGGTAGTATACTGAGAGCAGAACATTAGATTTTAGTCACAGCCTGAAGAATTGAGAAGCACAGTCCAGAAGGCAGGAGAAGACCTGGGTCTCAACTCAAACATCTGAACAGGGAATGAATTCAGCCTTCCTCCACAGTTTGTTCCATTCGGATCCTAAGTGGATTGAGTGATAGACTGAGTCAGGCTGATCAATCTGCTTTACTCAGTCTACTGATTTACATGATACTCCCTCTTCTGGAAACATCCTCACAAACACACTCAGAAGTTACATTTATACAGATTTATAGCTATATAAGATTGACCCAGGAAAGCTGGCATGTAAATTAACCACCAGAGCAGTTAACCTTTATTTCATCCTTAACGTGGAAGACTCTATGCTTGAAACAACCCTGGGAGGCTAGTACTATTATAATCCTTATGTTTTGGATGATGAAACTGAGGTTTTAAAGAAGTTGAATAGTTTGCCAGTTTCAGAACCTTGTCAGTCAAATCTGCCTTCATAGCCTACCCTCATCACTCCAAAATTATTCTGACCCCAGATTCCTAATCTTCAGTAATTCTGAACATTCATTTAATCAGAGCGATCTTCACATAGCAATTACCCAGAAGTGGAGAGTTCTACTACAGTGTGACTTGGAGCTCTCCACATGGTGCTGGTGCTCGCCGCATCTGGCAGTCACTGTCACTAGCCATTATGGGGAGCCATGAGTCTGACTTCAGGTAGGAGCACTCTGAAAGAAGCAGGTTGGTTTTTAAGATATTTGGGAGTCAGGTAGAAAACATCATTAGATGCATGAAATGAAAGTATATTGGCTCTCATTTCCCCTGCAGTAGGGTGGTTTGGTTGAATTTAGATATTATTTTAGAAAGCAGAAGAAAGGAAAATCTTCAAACAATAGTCACCAAAAGCATTTCCTTGGTAGAC